>JAVQJD010098376.1:0-48042 GCA_036023655.1 Nannoperca australis | reverse complement strand
CCTAAATTGAATAATATCAAATATATATTTATTTTCAAGATTTTACACAATTTATAACCATTGGAGTCCATTATTTTACCTTTATCAAACCAAACATACAGTATATTCAAAATGACATTTTAAAAGTATATATAAATGCACATCTAAAAAATTCAAGGGTAAGTATCATGCATATTTTCAATGTAATGGGTTGTTATAGTTGACATTTTGTATATCATATATGTGTGGTGCTATTCTCTCCAATGCTGCTGATTGTCCAATAAAAACAAAACAGAGCATGGCCACATACATATGCTATTTTTGGGTTGCAGAAAATGCTGTTGGTTGACAGTTGTCTAGTGTTGTAGCACATAAATTATGAATTGCTTCAGCACTGCCTATGGGAAGGTTTTTATGGAAATATGCAGCTCTTTATGTATACATTTCATTTATATTGTCAGGTCTCAGTACAGTATGGTACAGTGAATCGACTAATATAGAGAGGACACATAGCTCTCTGTGCATGTCCACATACAATGACCCATATGCTTATAACGATGGTTCCAAATGTTAGGTGTGTGTGTGCATGTGTGACTGCTTACATACACACACACTTTCCTTCTCTATGCTTTCTACAACCTCCCTTTGTTGTGTTAATACAATTCCAATGCCCTAGCAATTTCAGACTCCATAATCTACAGGATGTTTTTTCCATTACTCAAGGATCGTCTAGTGCTTCTAACTTGCCCTTATTTTGTATTACAAAATTAGAGCTTTCTGAAAATTACTGCAAGAAAAGGCCTGTGCTCTTTCAATTCTTTGTTCTCGCTCTGACAAAAATCATATATAATTGTAGTCACTCCATGAAGACTTTTTAGCTTTGACCTTTAGTGTGCAGTAATACAGAAAATGATGGGGAGCAGATTTCTTGCCTGAACATCTCCTCCTTCTCACTCACATCTCATTCTTTGAGGGATAGATGCTGTCTGTTGGGCTATATTGACACTATTCAAGGTATTACTACCGCTACCAAATTATGTTATTAATGGAGTACTTGTATTATCTTATTAGTAAGTACGTACAATGGCTCTGTTTTGGATCCCACATCCTAACAAACCTTAATTAGAAAAGAATACTAATATGACAAAAAGACAAAAGAGAACAGAATGAAATCTTGCACTTTTTCTGCCTTTCTGTACTAGACGTCTTTTCCCAACACAAAACTAACTTTCTGTGGACCCAGCAGGGATCTACAGTATAATAACATTTGTAGGAGCCTATGGATTTGCTGTACAGAAAACTTGTTTGGTAGATGTTGACCGTTACAGTAGTGCATTGTGAAGCCAGCGTGATTGTAGATCTAATGGCTTCACAAGGGAAAACAATCCGGATGACTTCACTGTATCATCCAGGGTGGTGGTAAGCTGCAGGAGAGTGCGGCGAGCCCTCCGCTATTCCCTTAAAGCAACGTGAAGTTTGCTCCTTCCCAATAATCTGGGCTGGTATCTCAAAGTCACGATAGGGAGCATTGTTGTTCCCCTGGTCTATCCACAGACCCAACATGTGGTACGCTGCTCATTTCCGTAGCTTCCCATGGCTTTTTGTAGACTTTTTCAACCAGCCCCTGAATACAGGTTCTAAGACTAAGACTGACAGGAGCCCTTTCTCACTAATAACAACAAGTAACAAGTAATAATGGTGGTAATGGTTTAGGCTTTTGACTCACACATAAACTTTTTATAGAAATTGTTAATATATTTAATGATGTTCACAAGAAGAACATTCAAGCTGGAAATTGAATTTCAGGAATCACTTAATGTTATGGTCAGTGGTGGAATGTAAGGAGACATTTACCTAAGTACAGTACTTCAGTACAATGTTTAGGGTACTTGAGTATTTCCAATATATACGGTGTTACACTTCTACTCCACTACATTTCAGTTTATATTATTATATTTGTTTATTTCACAGCCTAACAGTTACTTTGTATTTTAACATTTGACATAGAAATATGGACTTAAAAAACGTTTTATGGTTATAGGTTAATTAATATATAAAGTAGTTAGACTTAGCTCCACCTCAACTAATTACAATAGTAAAATACTTCTTATATATCCAAGTGTGAGCAATAATAATTCATTAATAAAATTATAATAAAAAGATTTACACATCTTTGTGTATGAATTAAGAGTACTATACTGAGTTTGTGTATATGTGTACATTTCATACTTTCAATGCATTTTGTTGACAATACTTTTGTACTTTAACTTGAGTAGGATTTAGAATTCATGTAAAAAGGTATTTTAACATATACTTATGTTTAGGTAAAGGATCGGAACACTTCTTCATCCACTGCTTATGATAATTTATTCAAAGCAGAGTGTTTGATAAGGTCATTCACACGTTTGGTTTTGTCTATGAAGCCATTGATCGTACAGTAGCAGCTCAATATGTTTTGATTTATATTATCTGGACTATTTTACATATTGGTGGATAGTTTAATCTACAACAATACATCAGATTTTCAAATGTTTTGTATATAAAATGTGCATTTTTAAAGTAACTATTAACTATAGCAGTAAAATAAATGTGGTGGAGTAAAAAGTACATTCTTTGCCTCTGAACTGTAGTGAAATGGTAATACTCTTTAGTAAATCTGCCCTGATAAGATTCCTGTATGTTTCAGTGATTTTCTCACCCTTATGTCACCTTTCTACTGCCAGTGCAGTGAGATGTGAGGCAACTAATGGTCAAATAATGAGGACTTACCAACAATTTGAGCTTTCATAAAAGCACTATTTAAAACACAGAGGCTGAAAGGAGATTTTAAATGTTAATCATTTTATATGTGCAACCTGGGGCCTGCCTCAACCTATGAACTGAAGCTTAGAGGGGTGCAGACTCGTTCTATCCTGGACATTGGTTGTTATGTTTTTTTTTTTTAACCAAGCAGTAGAAAATCCAATTATTAGCAACAACCCAATTACTTTCCCCTCAGACTCAGCGGCTCAAATCCAAGGTTGGCTTTGTGGATTAGCAAGGTTTACCGATAGACTCCTAAAAAGGGAAGCAACAATGTCAAATTTCCTGGCCGCCTGCGCTCTTCCGGGATTTGGAGTCAGAGGGTGACATGATCATTGAGAGGTGGGATAATGACAGAGTGAGAGAGGGAGGGAGGAAGGAAGGAAATAGAAGGGAGGAGAAGAGCAGTCTCTGGACAGTAGATCACAGTTAGCTGAGGTCAAGAGTGCAAGTACGGCCTGTCAATGGAGACCTAGCCACTAATAAAGTCATATTGACTTTACAGCCATACTTAATGCTGTGAGTTACTTGACACCAAAAGGACTGCCGCATTTGTAAGTCAATTAGAGGGGGTGGATGAAGCGCCTGGTGTGGCTGTCACTCTAACCTGAGGAGGACAGCTGGACAGTGACCTTTGACCTCAGCCGTCCTCTGACTTCTAACATCTGCAGGCCACTCCTCTGGAACGGCAGGTTGTAAATGCTCCGACTCAGAGGTTACATTGATCACAGCAGACTCTGATTCATAATTAAATGGAATATTTAAACAAAGATGAAGACAGTGTCAAATAGTGACTGGCACTACATTCAAGGTTACGAAACTACCATTAAGTGGCTTTTTTAAAATGCTAGACGCCGTACTTCTGTCAAAGTGGGTCAAAAAGTAGCAGGAAATGAATTACTCATTAAATGAAACACTTCAATCTCTCTAATAAGGAGATCCATGAATGATATGTGCCACCTGCTAAATTCGCAAATATCCCCTCTAAAAGCTTTTGTAAGCTTCATCAAACTAATCGGAGTGGACAGCCACCAAATAGAATCTATTCTGAATTCTCCATTTGTGACTGTGCGGAGCAGGTGAAGTCTTTTGGCAATAATTGACTGGAAGGTATGCCGTTCTCTATTAATGTGCAAGGATTAAATTTAACACCCACCTTATATCATTCGGCGAAGAATCATATTGCGCTAAAGCCCACAGTAACCTGAGGTATCTCTTTCATTATTGCCTAATTAACCTGCTAATAGCCATGTCCTTACTGCTGCTTCTCTTTAATTATCCGACTGCACCACGTTCATACTGAGATTACAACTGTGTCAGTTAGCTCTCTGTCCCATCACATCTTTTATGAGATCACTTTCTATTGGCTTTATTCTAAAAGACACTGTTTAATTAACAGCTATTTTCATCCTTGAATAACATATTATTCATGATCAGGATATTACTCTCTGCAACTCTTACCTTAGACAATTATGGCTGTGAGGGCATGCAGGCTGCAGACAGAAGGCAGTGGAGATAGAGTTAGTCGGTTGGGTGTGTAACCACTAGATGTCCTTTGCAGTAAAGTAAACAAGCCTGACTGAGCCTGGCCACTACGCTGGAGAACAGCCAAAAAGGCAAGAGTCATACCACTTCATCACATGTTAGTCATTCAGATGAGATGCTGTCATTAATTGTAGTAACAACTGAATGTCAAGTAACTGATTCACAGCCAACGCATCAAGAAAACATTTATGTCCACTCAGCACAGTTCAATTTAAGTGACGGCATTTTGCTTAACTTTTCACCCCAACTTTTGCCATGGTTTTCCCTCCCTTTATTTAAAGGCTTTTAGTAGAGTAACATCATGTGAGTTGCACTTTACATGTTCTAGGACAGTTTTTATGAATTCTGAATTAGCTATTAGCAGTTCCTATTTGCACTCTATCTACGGATGTACAGACAACCATCAATATCATAATAGCATATTGATGCATAACCACTTTTGGGTTGCCAAGTTGTAACCAGCAGCTCTAACACTTATCTACTAACAGGTTATATTTTGTTAGTTTAATTTGTTCAAAAACAGGTGTAAAAACCAGGAAATAGTCTGGCCTGGTAAAAACACCAACATGCTTCGTTTTTATATTTTTTAATTACTGAGCTTTAAGATGATAGCCAGATTTTGTTACCATTGGTAACACCACACTAGCTGTTTCCCTGATTCCAGATTGTATGCTAAGCTAAACGAGAAGCTAGCTGTAGCCTTACATTAATCGGACAGACACGAGAGTGGTATCACTGTTTTCATTTAACTTTCAGGAAAGATTCAAATAAGTGTATTTCCCAAATGGTTAAACTATTACTTTAATGACTTGTTAACATCTTTAACTGCAGACTTAATGGATCATTAGAATGTGAGAAACTGAGCATTTATTGATTACTTGAATATGAATGATCAATTCCTCAGAACCTGGCAACCCAAACGTTCTTCTTAATAATGGCTTATAACTGATCTATAAAGCATTAGCAAATACTTTGTTAACCATTAATAAAGCCATTAGTGATATACATTTATGATGGGTGTCTTAAAAGAACATTGTACCCAAATATTTTATTTAAAAGTTCCTCCATTAATTCCTTTCATATAAAAAAAGAACAGTACAAATACAAATAGCTGTGATTTAGTAAAGCAAAGATCATGTCACTGTATAAAACCCGGACAGGAGGCAACAGTGCAAGTAAAAATGCTACTATCTGCTGTCATTTCCCTCTAGACATACAACCAGTGGAGCATTTAAGTCGCTAGACGCACAGCCAAGACTCAGACAAGTGAATTTGTGTGTTAAGTTGGTGTCCCCCTCCCTCTCCCCTCACTGTCTCAAAGGCCCAGCACAGATAGCGAGTTCCATTAGGAATTTCAACTCGAATTAAGGTGCTTGGGGAGGACACATTAACACATGTGCCGCTTCTGTAGTTAAATGTCAGAATGGGAATGAGGCCTGTGACTTTATATTCCATTAGCCACTGCCTCATGTTTCCCTGCTGTGTATCTAAATAAATAATCAAGACAGCCTCCAAAACACGAATCATCTTTTCACAATAATAGAAAATTAATGGCTCTGCTTGGGTAAGTAAATTACACCAAGAACATCCCACAGCCTAAATCACTGCTGAGAGATGATGACAAAGGATGCATTCTAGGCCACCGGGAAAAGGAACCCACTCTTCCAGAAAATTCTGAAATCTGAATAAAATGTTGGGGCTTTCAAGCTCTTTACAATCACCTTGCATGAAAGTCTAATTCACTTTGGCTTCTTATTAATTCATAAGCCATTAGTAACATATTTCTCTAACAAAAAGCCCCTGACAAAGGAAAAAAAATAGTGTGTTTGGGAGAGGTATATGCAATTAACATTTAAGCATGGGCGATTAAAAAAAGTCTAAAAGAAATGGCTTAGACTGGGGTCTTGAAAGATTTAAATGGCTGAACTATTTTATGGGGCATTAGCCAAATATATTTAACTACAGCGGAAGTGTATTCCTGCCATATAGTAAGTATAACACCTGTCATGCTTAATCATGTACACAATTGGCTATTATTAAGATGAATAAGGCCAGGCTAGAACGGAGCCACTCAACTACTGTTATACAATTGCAGTATACTGCACCCTTGTTTGTAACAGTGATCTTGATTATAGTGTCAATACAATTTCAAAATGTTTATGAAATTTTACATGAAATAATTAAGTAGTGATTTTTAATGTTTAACTAACACTAGCTACTAGGCTACAGCTCTGTTGCTAGCAGCTCTGTGAGGTTGCACTTTTACACAGCGAAGCACTGAGCTAACATCACTTATGGTAACATGCTAACAATGGTTTGTTAACATGTTTATGTTTAGGAGGTGTAATGTCTACTATTGTCACCATCTTTGTTTACTGTTAGCATGCTGAAATTAACTAATTAGCACTAAGCACATGGTACAGCTGAGGCAGTTGGGAATGTCATTAGTGTTGCAGTTATTAATCATTAGGGATGCAGTTATAAAAGTTTTAGATAAATTGGAAACATTTTTGGATGATGGTAGCACAAGATGGAAAAGTTAAGAGATCGCCAAAGTGATTACAATGTATCCCGATGAGAGGAAAAATGTTTCCAAATGTCCCATGGCAATCTATCCAATGTTGTTGAAGCAGTTCACTAAAAACCAAAAATGTCATCCTAAAATCAGTAGGATTGATCCTCTGGGCACCATAAATGTCTGTACAAATTTTGTGCCAATCCATCACATATTAGTTGGGATATTTTAATGAAAAGGTGCAAACTTTAACCTGTTGGTAGCACTAGATGTAAAGTCAGGGAATCAGCAAAGTCATGAGGATTCATCCTCTGGACACCAAGAATATCTGTACCAAACTTCATGGCAATCCATCAAATAGTTAAGATATTCCACTAAAAACCAACATTGTCAACCTCAAAGTGGAACTAGATTAAATGTCTGGGGATTTCCTGAGTCATTGGGATTCATCTTCTGAGTACCATGAATATCTATTCAAAATTCCACAGTAATACATCTAATAGCTGTTGAGATACCACTAGCAAGGCTAAGAACCCTATCCTTTTGATGGATCTAGGCTAAATGCAACAATTAGCTGCTGAAAAGCATTGTAAATCGAACTTCTTTTGTATATGGAGTAGTAAAAGACATTTTTGACAGATTTATCAACTAATCAATAAATAATTGCCAGTTACAGTTGTTTATTACTGAACATTATTTTTTGTTACAAAATACATACTGCCGGTTTTGATTTACCTTTCCTACTTTTTCTACCATTTGTTATCTATGTAATGTCACCTGACCTCATGTGCTCATTTCCAGTAATGTCCTGCTTCAAATTAACACCATCCCAGACATTCACACCTAAGAGCTGACATGTGTAATACCGTTTTTATTTTTTTATTTTTTTTACTATTTTACAACTAAATGACTAGTCTAACAGATAACAGTGAAAGGCTCTCTGATGCACAAAAAAGACAAATGGCAAAAAAAAAAAAATGCCTAGGTGAAATATGTGTGGTAAAGGCTGCATAAACTTTCCACGGGAGCTAATTCCACAGTGGATGAGGTGTTAATGCCATCTCATTTCCCCTACATAAACACCTTTCTCTCTCCCTGCACATTAATTATTAGCACAGATGCAACCTACTGTTTACTTTTTAAACAGGATGAGCGAGCTGCAGCATATGAAAAGGCAAAGAGCTGGTCTGTGAGCCAACACAGGTTACAGTGCAGAGCGGAGAGACGCGGGACGGAGAGCACCAGAGTCATGAATAAGTCACACACCCCCTGGACCTTCCTCTAAAGGTACCGTGGCTCTGACATTGAGCTTTTTCATCTGATAGCACCGAAATGTCCTGGAGACGTGGGGAATTCAGATACATGCAAGTGGGTATACTGTATATGCATGCGGGCTGTCTTGTGTATGTGTGAGTACATCACAACCCTGTGGATCACACACTAGGCATCTTCATTCATTCTCTAGAGACCCCCACAACATCCACTCAGTTTTTCAAAGCGCTTTTTTCCCCATCAGGCCAGCATGGTGTCAGGGTGGCAGGTGATTTTGCTTCCAGTTCAAATAATGACTGTAATTAAGTAATTAAGACCTGAAAGGCAGAGAGGCCAAGCGGTGACTGTCCTTACACATCCAAACAGACGGCAAATGAGGATTCACCAGGGAATACAAATGTTATGGCTATGGCATATGCTTGTTCCCTTTGGTACTGATAGCAATAGCTTGTGTCAAAGGGGTAGAGAGAACAAGCAGTGGGTACACACAGACGTCTAACTCTCTTTATATTTTTACAGAAAATGTGAACATTATTGTGTGTTTATTTGTGAGTTACAATAACCTAATAAGATCACATATCATTTAGTATTGCAAATACAGTGATCTACATTTTTGAAACCAAACAGTATTTACAGAATAATCTCTCGGTCATAGACTGTTTACACTGAAGTACCAACCTGAGGTACTGAGGCTTTTTTTTCTTGGCTGCGTGAATAGCCTTTCAAGGACCGCAGTGAGACACTGGGCAACAGCGATGAGATATTTGGCATTTTCAGGTAGGAAAAAGTCCAAGCTGGCCTTACATTCAGAAATAACACAAGTTCTTAAACTATTGACTGCACTGAAGCAGTAGACTTCAAAAGGTCCCTCTGACCTGTTTGCTGAGAAGCCTCAAACCAAGTTTTTTTTCCTCTTCTTCTTTCCCTCCCCAGTACTATGCGTTTCATTATTAATTTGTTTTTTCTCAAGTTTCTCTCTGACCCAGGACATTAAATAAAACATTGTATGGTTCATGAAAGATTATGAAAGAGCAGAACGTAAGCAGCAGGAGGTGTAAACTCAGCACAATTCATTCTGGTATATAATGTCAATGCCAGCAACCCCCCTCTCACCCTACCTCCATGCCCTGCAGGCATATTGGCGGAACTACCAATGGATGCTAAGCTTTTTCCGACAAAGCTCCGAAGATAAAGTATCTTCCTTTTATCCCTTCTGCAAATCAATTCTGGGCCTTACAGCAAAATCCCATAAAATAACTTCAAACACCACTACTTACTCCAAAAATTTGTATTATGGCTATATCTCTTTGAACCCTTACCAGTGAAGTTTTGGAGGAAAATGATTTAAGTGTTATCTGCTAAGACATCAGCATGTCAGCACTTCACCTCAGTTTTTCTTCACATGCCAACCTGAACCTTGTATTTCTCTCCTTGTGTTTGGTTTTTGATTGCTTCTAACCATCCAGGCCTGGTGATAAATACAAATGCTGCTTGTAAACTTAATGGCTGTAGTAAGTGCAAACAAGATGGTATGAAGCCCTGCTGGTGCTTCATGCTCACTCAGCTGCTGAAATATTCATCTCCCTTCACTCTTCTTCAACAATATGAAATAAACTGAGGCTGATAAGACTAGTAACAGAAAACCAGTGTGTCAGCAAGGTGTGATTACAGAAGGAGCCACAGTGGCTACTTGATTAGCTTTAACCAAATAAAACCATTAGAATCCTCAAGTCCCTGTTAATTACTATATAAAAAATGAACTACACTAATTAGAATATTATTGAAAACAAAAATAAAGTGAAGAATATACTAGTGCAGTTCGTTTCTAAAGTATAAAAGTAGCATAATTAGTTACTTAAGTGACTTAATGTGTCTTTGCAATTAGCACGCACGATGCAAGCTAACTAGCTAGCTAGCTTCCAAGTTAATAGAAAGAGAGAGATTAGCTTGGGTCAAAGGACAACAGAACAATAGTTTGGGTTAATAATAATGTTATGCATGTAAGTACCATAAAGCAAAATTAATGTAAAGGGTACTAATAGTGATGGTTACAAACCAATTAGCTAACTTCCCAGTTACCTTTGGATTAGGTTAGATAGCTAGACAGATATACAGACAGATAGATAGATAGATAGATAGATAGATAGATAGATAGATAGATAGATAGATAGATAGATAGATAGATAGATAGACAGACAGACAGATAGATGATCAGCGTCTGCCTTTTGCTGTAACACATAAATCTTTTTAGGTGGGCCAAGGAAAACACAGTAGTCAAAAGGATAAAAAGACAACGTTCTGCTTGTGTTCTCAGTTTGAATCCCAATAACATTTGGTATAAACTGGAAAATGTGCTGAAACAATAAACAGTGCAGCTTAATGTCAGGAGACATATGTGCACGGTGAGATAAAAATGAATGGCTGAACGGTTCATATGGGATTGATCAACCTCCACTCACATAAAAAATAATTACTAGTTAGTGGATACATTTTATATAAATAAATATATATATATATATATAGTAGTTACTTCAGCTATCACTACTCACAGTTCCTTGAAAGTAACACTGTGCATGACATAGATAAGAGCTTTGATGAGTGTTTGTGGCCCCCAAGTCACACATGCACACAGGCCTCAGACCACCATTGGAGCCAATAATAACTCTGGCTATCAAAGCAGAGACAGGCTTTCTTTTCAGCCCAGAAAAAGAGTTAGAGGGAGGGAGAAAGAGATAGGAGAGCAGAAGGCAGGTGGGGAGAAGAAGAGGAAGAGGGGAGGAAAGAGCCAACATATTTCACCTCCATTCACCTGCTGACATGGCCTCTCAAAGAAACCTTTCATTAGACCTTCAGAACAGTCAGCTTACTCTGTCCGATGCCGTCAATTTAGCTGTCATATTACACTGGCTCACTTTCTTCTCTTTCATCTAGAGGGTTTTTTTCATCCCATGATTTTTATACAGGAGGATTGGCAAAAGAGGTGCATGTACTGAAAGTCTCAGAAGTCGAACAATCTAATACATCAGTTAAGTGATTTAATGTTTGCATGGTTAACATGCACACCTGAATCCACTCTTATAGAAAAGGTGCTTAAGGAGGTAAGGGAGCCTTTCAGCAATTCATCACTTGTAAAAAGGTGTCTTTGCATTATTAAAGCTTTTATCATCCAGGCACTTTTGATCTAACATAATCTATTTCTCTTGGCAAAACAGCTTAAAACACCTCTGCAGACAATGTTTCCTTAACTGGTGTTCGAGGACATAGAATGGGCCATGACCCATATTTTATTCACATATTTTTAGCACTTTTTAAGGTTTTGGGGGGGTTGGATTGACGAAAAACTAAACAGTCATGGTTTATTATGGTTTTGAACTGACTGTTTTGGGATTTGGGTGGGGCTAGGCTCAATCTTTCTTGGCTGAGTTGAGCATTGCTGCAGATATGTGTGGTTCACATTTGGGATCTCAATGGGTCCTTTCAGAAGGTGATAATTTACTCTGCCAACACCTCTTCTAAATCATTAACTTAAGGGAAAGGTAACCAATATTTTTTCACATAGTTGTGCAGTGAGACTCGAGGAATGCCCAAATGTGCATACACAGACACAGGGAAAGAGAGAGCAAGAGAGAGATATACAGAGAGATTGAGACTCTCAAAGCTCTCACTTTAAAATAGAGCACATCAATAACATTCTGATGTTGATATAAGACTTGAGAGGATTGGCTGGTTTCACTTTCCACAGAACACGCTCAAACTACCCTCCTGTCTCTTGCAAAAGTGTTTTAGGCCACCCACAGATCATATAGAGACTCTCTCTATACTCATGAGCTAGAGAGTGGTGTCAGCAACTTCTCATGCCATCCGGCTGTTTCTTTCTTTCTCTCTCTTCTTCCCTCTTTCACTCTGTCCGGTTAAACTACTTATCATTCATAATATATTGTCAGTAATGAACACACACAACAAAACTACTTAACTCTCAGAGTCTGCCACACAGCTATTAAAAATATTCATATTAAAGCTCCTTTTTCTTTATCTTAACGTTTTAGGCAGATTTCAGTTTTCGAAGAATTGCCCACCTGGGACCAATTTCAACCTGGTGATTTTTCCAACAAAATTCCTACTGTGTGTAAAACTGTTCAAAAGTGGCTTGTTTGTGTTGCTTGGATTTGAAACCCTGGTTCAGGCTAAATTCTCTGGCCCCTCCCTAACCATGAAAAAATAGCAAGATGCAGAGGTTCCGTCCCCCACCCATGCTAACCCCCCACTCAACTGTTGTAGCAAGTTGCTGCGCCAAATATCACAAGCAGAATACTGGCTAATCATAGCCCCAGTTTGTGCCTCTCACTCATAGCTGCTGATAGTAGTATTGCTGCTGCTAGCCCATCTAAAACACACAGTAACTCTCTCAAAAGGGCCTTAATATGCTTCTAGTGCCTGTCAGAGCTCCACCAGACCTGTTTTTCCACCAGAGAAAAGGTCTGACAGTAGCTTCTCATGGCTGGTTAGCTCTGACTAGCCTCCTACAGTCATTGCTCCCTCAATCCTCTGTTGCATTTCATGAATATGCTATGAGAGAGGGTTCTACCAAAAGTTGAAGGTGTAGTGGCTCAGTGGGTCATCCATTAATCCTAGGGTTAGCGATTCAATCCCTGGATCTTCCTGTCCACATGTCAAAATGTCCTTGGGCAAGACATTGAATCCTAAGTTGCTCCAGCAACTTGCATGGCAGCTCCATTGGTGTGTGAATGTGTGTGTGAGTGGGTGAATGAGACCAATCTGTAAAGCACTTTGGGAACCGTTAAGGTTGAAAAGCGCTACAAAAGTCAATTTACCATTTAAGCTCATTTTGGACAAGGTCACGTTTTTGGAGGTCTGTTAAACAGCAAAATTTGAAGTTACAGCAACTAAAAACAGTTTCATTATGAACATGAGGTCAAGCAGGATCTTGCCTGAAGTGCAATATGTGTGCTTAGGTGGAACTCCTCGAAACTACACAAATTTCGAGTGTGCCATATTTTTCATTCAGAAAGGCAGCTGCGACTGCTTTTTTTCAAACTGAATAGAGTTGAAAATCCAGAGACACCATAAAACTTTGCAGCCCCACTGTGTTATTGAGTTCTGGTTAACATCAAAGCTATTTACTCCAACAGATGAACAGCTTTGCGTTTAGGAGCCCAGTTACAGTACCTGAAAGAACTGAACAGAAGAATGTTGGCAAAATCAACATTTAAAAAGTCTACCATGTTCCTGAAAACAACCCTATATGGGTAGTTCTGCATGTTAGTATTCATGTGTGGCAGAAAATAACAACACAAATGTAATAAGCTCAAGAGTCTACCAGTGACACTAAAAGCCTTCTTAGTTGCTGGTTAATGTCAACATTTGGGGAATTTCCTTTTTTCTGAGTTGAGTTTCAACACAGCATCTTTGCCAGAATCCATTGCAAGAGTTAATATTATTATTATTATTGGATATGGGTCAGAGATACAGCATCTCAATTAGGGCGGGTGGATTTAATCAAAACTCAAAACTCAATCCCAATAGTTATTAGCCATGCAAACATAATGCTGTTGAACAGCAAAAGGCAATGAAGGGTTATATTGTGCCACCCTATGCCTGTCCCAGCTGTGGTGCTGCTGCTCTGTAGTTTGTTAGTTTGTTTCTGTTGATTCTGTTGATCAAAATGTAAGACCTACTCAAATCTGGGCGTGAAAGGTCACAGTGTGGACACAAAACTATGGACCACAGAGATACAACTAGACAAACAAAAACTGACATACAAGCAAACACACACAGTTTGGCCACCCAGAACGAGAGAGGGATGGAAACTTTAACTGTGTTTATAACCTAACTCTGGATTATAGGGTAGACGGAGAGACGTGGAGAGAGAGAGAAAGAGAGAGAGAGAGAGAGTTGCTCACTTGCTCAGCTGTAAATAATTTAAAGGCAGCCCTTCCCCTACTTGGTTTCTCTCTGTCTTTCTCTCTCTCTCTCTCTCTCTCTTTTTTCTCTCCACCGCACACACAGAATAACCTCTATTATCTTTACTATAACTTCCTTTCTTAATATTTATTAGTTGTCGATTTTACAGAGAAGAAGCACAGCAGGCCTATCTTGTTAAAACACAAGGTGTGTGTGTGTGTGTGTGTGTGTGTGTGTGTGTGTGTGTGTGTCTGTGTCTGTGAGTATGTGCTTGCTAAGCCATGTCAGGTAGAAAGGAATGTCTCCCATGGCAGGTTCCACCACTGCTGATAAACACACACAAGCACTCACACATATTTCTTCCTCTCTAACAATGAGTTGTACTGTTTGCAAATACTCTGATTTTACAGTCAACTCAACAACTAAAAGCCATCTTGACATGTGATCATTTACAGCTCAGTCTATTGTAAGTAAGGGAAATACATATGACTATTTTATTTGAATAGTTTTTTGATATCTCCACCAAAGCAAATTCTCTGCCTTTGTTTACTGCTTTGTCCAAGACTAGATAACGTTTGAAAGAGTCTGTCAGTTTTCAAAGGTGGCTTGGGAGGCTAAAAGTGGGTCCTTTAATTACTTTGGAAAAATTTCCATCCCAAGATACGTGTAATGTAACACTAGTAAAGTTTGCCAAAGCACAAAACAGCAGGGTGACTGACACACACGGATTGGAGGTCAGTAACCTTACGCTACAAAATCAGTTTTGGCTGCAACAAAAATCATCAAAGTTTGAAAGCCACTGTGTGGAAAAGTCAGCTGTAAGCCATTTACTGTGGAGACTGCAGACTGGCTGCCAAGTCTTAAACAGCATGTCTTATTGGCAAAGCTAACACACAGCTGAAAGCCCTACAGATGAAAAACCCTACAAGGCCCGAGGCTCAAAAGCATTTATAGTGTGAATAAGGCTGTGAAGATTACTTTCAGAATGTAATCTATTACATATAACAGATTACCTGCTTAAAACCCTTTAACCTAATTATAATCTCGGAAGTTAAACTGAGACTGGTTTTCCAAGCTATGGTGTTGGACCCCAAAATTAACCCACTCAGAGATTCTCCACGCGACAAATATTGACATGTTTTAATGAATTGGCATTAGGGGAACATATGTGATGAAGGTGAGTGATTTCACTTAAAACGTATATAATACCATAGCTCTGAATGTATCTTTGAATGGTATACCCACTGCAGAAATATATCAGTTTAGATGCAAAAAAGCATGAAACAAATGTTTCACAAGAGCATCTCCATGCAGTGTGCAAATAAAGAAACAAGTTACAGAAAGGTTTACATGTTGATGCATCTTTGAAAATTTTAAATGTGGCCTTTGGGTGTCTGCTTATTTTGTAAGATTTTTCTTTCTTTTTTTTAAAGGTCGAAACCCGACTCAAACCAAACCAACATGAACTAAGCACACCTCTCCCACACACCTAGCAATTACACACACATGCACACACCATCGTTGTTTCCTGAGTAACCTGGCAAGCAATGCAGTGTCTGTGCCAAAGGTTTGCACTTTTAGTGGTTAAGGGTTCAGTGCATGTCAGATGTGCAGCTGACTAGAAACATTAACACTGGCGAATAAATACATCCAATCCCACAGTGTATGTCCTTTTGACCCCAAAAAAGCCAATGTCATGACCTCCTAAAACTTTAAAGACTTGAGCATTGTGTACCCTGACATAGAAAACAAGTATAATTTATATCCATCTGTTATATCTGTAACAACAGCTAAATTTCATCTTTATTTCCTGTCCACTGTATTATTGTATTCTTCTTCTGCTCCTAGATGTCAAAGACATTCTGCAGTCCCCTTAATATCCCGTGTGACAAATAAAAATTTCAGGATTGAACTAACTTTCACCATTCTCTTTATTGTCTTTTTGCCTGCTATTTTCCTCACCTGTCGTTCTGACATCTCATTTATCTTTCCTCTTTTTCTTCCTGTCTGTAGTTTCCTCTTTCAGCCCATCTTCTCTTTGCTTTTAAATCTACGTTATCACTTTCTGTTTCTCTAATTCCTCCTATTCCTTTAAATACACTAATTTCTCACCTCTTTCTTCCCATCTTATTTTGACTTCTATTGTGATTCTGCTTATTGGTGTATGGTTTCCATGTGGCCTGTCACACGGGGGACACAGCAATAGAGGAGATAAAGAGGAACATAAATATTGGTAGACGCTACACATTGTCAAAAAAAAAGCAAAACAGAATGGAAACTGTAGTCGATTTCTTGTCAGTTGTGATATGCCTACTGCTCACCTCTAGGAAGCAGCTCTTAGTGACTACAAATATGGACACTGAGCCTTCAGTCCGGCCCCTGCCCTCTCTGTATGACCAAATCCAAAGGTCAAATGGTGTTAGATATATTCAGTTTCCAAAGTAAACACTGAACACAGAAAACACAGACCTTTTATCACAGCAGACATGTCATTGCAGGAAAAGCACAGGTGAAACTAATAACATCAATAATGGGTCTGTTCCATTTAGGTGTGCCAGAGCACAATAAGTGGCCTTGGAAGAGGCACACTTAAAATGTACTGCAGCAATAGTATTAGGTATACCTGTGTTTGACAAGATAAATGTATGCTGTGTGAAAGTCATACATTTAGCTATTTAAATCATCTTTAATCAGCTATCTTGAACTAGAATCAGAAAATAAACAAACCAAATAAGTCCAGCAGATTAATTAGTACACATCCAATAATGTAAGACTCCCAAATGCTCCAAATGTACCACCAGACAACAAGAAAAAACAACTCAATATCTGTAAACAGCTTAGTTCGAGAGCAGAATCCATAAACCGCTTCTCCTGGTGGAATCACAGGAGCTCCCTCCACAAAACATCTTCAGAACAGTTAGTTCAAGATGTAGCTATATGGATTTATCACCTCAAAGCCCTATTTGAACCACCTGTATACAATGACACAGAGACCAGAAAAAAACATCACAAACTAAAGGAGCTTCAAAATATAAACATTATCAGAACCCCCTAGATATCCCTATCACAAAGCTAGAGCTGAGAGCTAATCTTAAGACCCTTAAGGATAAGAAAGTGTGCCGACCAAACAGTGTTTTCAATAAAAATATGCAGTGATTTTGAATATTTTTTGAAAATAAAAAGAACCACCTTAAACAATGCAGGAGAAGCAAATCTAATTGCTATTACCACATACAAACATTATTTCTACAAATCTGCCTTAATCGCTCACTTTAATTGTAGTTTACTTGTCCTGCTGGGTCATTTTACCTTCATTAATACCCTTGCAAAGTTATCACTTAAGAAGAAGAAGAAGTCAGAGGAGAGGAAGGAAAGATGACAAAGATGAGAAAGGGGAAAAAGAGTGATAGAGGAGAGGAATGAGGCATCTTGCCAGAGATTCATCTTGAGAGAGAGAAAGATGGAGAGACATAGAGAGAGAGAGCATGACCAGTGGTCAGAGTTGGCACACAGCAGCCAACTGTGCCAAATGAATGACCTTCCTTAAGATCTGGCCAGGTTTTTCTTGCTGCAAGCCAGCTCACCTCCTTCCCTGGCCCCACCCCCTAAGCCCCCACCCCTTTCCATCTCTCTATCATCTCCTCCCCCTCCACCTTCATTCATCTCATCCATCTATTTGTGTCCACACCCCCTTCCTTCCCTTCTTTTGCTCTTATCATGAGTCTAACCTCTGCAATGTTAAGTCCTTATTTTTTCATTAAGATTACACAATAGACTTCGTACTCATTTGACTCTTTGTCAGCCACAACAGTAATGATTACAATCTCAATCTTCTAAATGTCCTCGTGCAGGAAATGCTCAATTTCATTTATAACCTCTAATTTTGCTCTCAATCACCATAACCTTTCATTTTGTTATGTACTGGCCTGCAAGACTGTTATGTACAGTTTTTATAATAGGCCTCATCATCACAGAAAATGAAAATCTTTATTCTTTGCCCTTTTACTGCATTTCATACCAATAACCAGGTATTTCAAGGTAACGTTCAAAGAAAATCCTTGAGGTAGACTGGTAGATTTAAGTTTGGTTTCAGGCTACATTTAGTGTAGACTCAGTCCACCTTGAAATAACAGCTCACTGTATATAATACTAACAACATATTTTTAAATATAAGAACTTTTAATAAACATAATTGGTGTTTTCTTGAATTAAAGTTGTACTGACATTTATTTAAATCAAATTGACTTAACCCCGCTGTTATGTTCATTTGTCAGGAACAGCAATGATGTTGCATGTTTAATTATCCAAAAGATGTCCAAAACTAAAAAAAATCCTAACAAGCATTGTTAATATTTCATTAGTTTCAAGAAGTTTCATACTGAAAAAATACTTTGAACTATTTTTCCTAGATCTTCAAACTTTGAAATGGGTCAATTTGACCCGTAACATAACAGGAGGGTTAAAAAGGAATTTGCATGTCAGATGTCAAACAGCGTTGCATCTGCTGAGATTACATGTTGTCTTTACATAAAAACAATGACCAGTGTAAACTAGTCGTATAACCAAAAGATCACGGGTTCAGTACCCCATATATGTGTGTCTTTGAACAAGCCACTGAATCTTATAGTTCCAATTTAGTACCTAAACTGGAATCATAAGTTGTTAACATTAATTAAAAAAACTAAATCATGTGGAGTTCTGTGTGATCAAATTAGAGTCTTGGTTCTCCTTTTTTGTCTTTTGAACCAATGCCATCACAAATCCTGAATCTAATACATAAGCTCATTGGGATAGTATGTTTCAGTGTATACTTCCTCAGTAAGAGATGTTTAAAGTTTGACCAAATTAATCAAGTGTCTGTGACACCTCTCACCACATCTGGCCAAAACAAAGCCTTTTTCTGCCCACCCCTTATCTTTGCTATAGCTACCCTTATCTCACAAATGGGCCCCATACAGATACACAATCATCATATACATCACTGGCACCAAGGTGGACAAACACACACAATGCACACATATCACGCACGTTAATGGCACTGGACTTGATCTTTTTCCATTTGCAGTGAAAGACATAACACATTAAAAAAAAGGGAGAGAGACGCTTTTTCGCCGATGAAATGAGAGGCTCATGTTGCAGTGATCTGTCAAAGCAAGTAAAGGTTCAATGCTGGGTCAGACTACTGGGGGATTTTTTCACTTTGTTCCCGCTTATATTACATGGTAGAAGAGGGGAATATAAGGAGAGGAAGGGGGTGATCTCAGACAGCTGAGGCATAGAGAGAAAGATTGATATATCCACAGAGAGAGACAAAGAGAGTGCAGCTTCGAAAAGTTCCCTTTTTGTGAAATTCAGTGTGCTGCAAAATATGTTGACTTTTGCCACATCTTAAGATAATGAGGCAACAGTACTAAATGAAGCATGGCAATGTAAAAGACTAATTGGTCGTTCTTCAACAGAGTTGATGGAGGAAGAAGTTCAGTGAGACTGAGAGGAAGAAAGAGATAGCAGGTGGATGGAAGGTTAGTAGGGCAGTATCAACATCAAGGCAATATTTAGCTGTACAATGTTCCCTCTCTACACTGCATGGTTCTCACTCTCCGTGGCTCTCTCATTCCCCTCTGTCATCCTGTTACTCTCTATTGGCGTGTCCTCTTCACTGGATCTTGCTCTCATTCCCACTACTCCTGTTTCAAACACACAAGCTTACAGAGTCAGTTCAATCATCAACTGAAAATGACCACAAGCACTGAGGGAAAAGAGTAAGGCATTGTGTGATGGGGGGGTTAGAGAAAGAGAGGTGGTGGGGGGTTGGCATGTGTGACGGAAACAGTGGAGAGCAAATGAGAAAAGGAGACAGACAGAGAGGGGAACTCCATCCAATGAAAGTTGGGGTTAAAAAGTCGAAGGCATGATAAGCGACTACAGAGGCCATTCTTTCAGCTATCTATTCTGACTTCTCTTTTCAAATATAAGGCCATGGTGTAACACTGAAATATGGTTCATTCCTGTACAGTAAAGATGATGTTTCCCTTGTATACACTGAGCAAGAACATTTCTTATGTGTCTAAAGAATATCAGAATTTGAAAAATCCTTTTAATAAACATCCATGCAATCATCAAATAGATTGTCCCTATATACTGTAATGCTTGTTTATTCATTTTAGCAATACTGAGCTGCCATCTCAAGAACTGTACACATTGCTATGGAAATAATTAATGTTAAACAGCTTGATGTCTGTAGTTTTGACTCACTGATGCAGGTTTAGATGTACAAATGCAGAGATATAACCACATTAGTCATAATTTTAAAATGAATGTGCCAAACCCAAAAGTTTCCACTTGCATGTTGCTTAGCAACCACCACTTGTTTAGCTACTGTTCAAGGACTTTGCTGAGAGGAAAAATAACATTTAAATCTTAATTATTAAAAAGAATATGTCTTGCACACTTTTGTTATTGCACCAATGTATTACCAGGATTTCATCTGAGCAATGAGCCATGCAAGGTTGTGCCTTGCATTTTTTAGAGCAGCAAAGAGCTGTTGTTATGGTCCAATAACCAATAAAATACTTATTATTCAATTTACTATACAGAAAAAAAGTTATTGCTTTTGTTCAGATATGAAATCTAAGAACAGCCGTACAACTCAAAGTAGGAGAAAACAGTAAAATATATGTAACCACAGCTTTAAAACATTACAACAGGTAAAATACAGAGGAAACCGTTTCCCATTTTACCTATCGCTTCTTACCATATAACATCTGACAAAGCTGAACTGCCATAAAAAAATAATCTAGAGGGAAATAAAAGATAAGTGTGTCGGAGCACCATGAAAATGAATACATTTCTTTCTGCACTGTTGCTCAGGGAAAATGAGTCAGGGTGGAGAAGTGGCACATTTAGGAGTTATAAACTACTCATATACCGATCACAGAGATTGCACAGATAAAACCAGAACAGCGGGGGGGGGGGGGTCATAGAGCACAACTAGGAAAATGAAGAGAAGGAAAGAGAAACAAAGGGAGGAAAAACAACAAGATCCAGCACAGAAACAGAAAAGACTTAGTGGATAGAAGCGGCATAACAATACAAGCCAGGGCAAGAGGACAACTCTGACACAGAAAAGAAAGGAGATGCAAAAGATACAAAGTGAATAACACAAAAATTTGAGGGAGGAAACAGAAATGCATAGTTATGAACTGAGAATGAGCAAAGCATGTTTGTGTATGATTCCGTGCTGCACTGAAATTACAGCTGTACGTGTTTCCTGCACTTTAAAAATTGCCTGCCAACAGTCAAGCAAACTGTATTGTTGGAAAAGTCAAGTCAAGTACTGTTTATTACAGTATCAGTTTATTAATCATAACTTTCGTCTGGCATCAGGTTATAGGAGAAAATGTGCTATTGTACTGCAATTGAGCATATTGAATGCTGCCCATTTTATTTATGATATTAAGTCAGAGGATATCCAAACAGTAAAGTAGGAATATGTTGCAACAAAGAATCCTTGTCATAATCAAACCAAATATATTGTTGAAGCATCTTAGAATGAAAAGCATACCGGCTGCATAAGGCTGTGACTGCTCTGCCCCTGTTACTGTCAGATCATCCCCTTACCCAGGATCTACTGTTATAACAGGCCCAGGACACACAGGTGGAGGAGGCACAGCGGGTTTCACATCAATAGATATTAGTAGAGAGCTTCATTAAATAAAGGGTGTTATGATTAGTGTGACTTGCCATATTTAAGAAGAATGGTCACAATAGAGCCCCTTAAGAGGGGTTAAAGAAATGAGAGATGATGAGGGGTAGGAGGAGGAGGATGGGAAGGATATGTGATTCAGTGGGGAGATAAGTCTGTGAGGGAAGGTCAGTCTTAGGGGAGGAAAACTAAAGAAACAAACACAACCCAGAGGTACAAATCACTGCCCAAGTGAACCTGGGCAGTATGTTTACTAATAAGCTACGAGCCACTAATTTAAAGTTACCTTTGGTTGGTAAAATATTTGGTGCAAAGCAGTCCTAGCAGTTCCTAGAAATGACTTTTTTCTGTTTTTTGTTTTCTGGATTTGTTTGTTGATAAAGACAGATTTCATTTTCGCCCTTTGTCTGCTCAGCTATGAGGGCTGTCACTGCTCATGCTAACAATACCATCCTTGTTTTAAAACATTGCTACTGTTGTAAGTATAGTGCTTTGCTTCCAGACTATTTTTAGTAAAATATAAAAGCCTACATTATCTTCTGAATACATATAATCAAATAGTGAAGTAGCAAAACTATTTAGAAATAATGCATATTATGTCTATTATAATTTGTGAGCAGATTCTACGTCTACATTCATTCCTCAACTCTATACTTGACAGTTGTTTTTTTCCATATAAGCGTTTCTAGAAGTACAAGAACACAGTCCTAATGTACTGTAACCGATCCACACAGACCCTTTCTGCTAATTAAAAATAAAAAGACTTTCCATTGTTACCTACAACGAGTACCTACCTTGGAGAAAAAAACTGTAAAATCAGAAATGAAGAGAGTTGAGAGAGAATCTCCCTTGTGAGATTTTCAGACGTTATTTTCACTGAGATTTGTTCTCTTGTGTTTCTCCAATAGGCTGTTGAGTGCTGTAACAGGGGGATAGTCACGCTAGAGCTGCTTTGTATGAATAACATTTCATGTGCAATAATCTGTGTCTTTCTTGTCACAAAATTACACACGCACACACACAGACACACATATATACACACACAAACACACACAGATGAGGAATGGCCTCAACCATGGCCACAATCATACATTCTGTCTTTGTGTATATCTCCTCTCTCTCTCTCTCTCTCTCTCTCTCTCTCTCTCTCTCTCTCTCTCTCTCTTTCTCTCTCTCACACACACACACACACACACACACACACACACACTGAAATTAGGTAGAGGCTAGCAAGAGAGACATAACTGAGAGACAGACCATAGGAACTGGTTGACCAAACCAAAATGCATGCTTAAAGTTATTGTCTGTGGCAATTCCTATAAAATTCATGTCGGTTTTGCTATTTTGTTTTTCCATTTATTGCTTGCACATGAGAGTTTTGTTCTGTCAGATATGGTATTAAAGTGACATTCTAATTCAAATACATTTGAGTGTTATAACTTCTGTCACTTGATATTCCTCTTTCTGTCTCCCCACACTCTTCTGTCCCTCTGTTTCTGTCATGCTGTCTGCACTGTGAAACAAGTAGATGAACATTCTTCCTTGAGTCTGTCAAAATCTATATTAAAGTGAGAAAGCTGTTACATTTCAATATAAATAAATCTCAGTTTTGCATTTTTGTATTGCTAAAAGATATTAATAAGATTAACATTTACTTCTTAAATGTTTGGTTTTTTTCAAATTTTAGAGCTTCTTCACAAGGAGACAGGCATACGATGAGAGAAGAAAACCGTCACAAGGGGAGCAAGAGATAGAAGTGAACTAAAGCGACGAAAGACAGTAGGAAACAGAATCAGAGAATGAAAAAGCTAGACAGACAGATAGATTTCAATGAGCTGTGACGTGGATTGACATCTTGAGGCAGACACAGTGGATGTTATGGCAGAGTTACCAACAGGAAACCAGTTTTATTCAACCTTCTTCTAACTGCCAACCTGTTTCATTGACTGCTAACCTGTGAAGCAAATCAAAGGCTATGATTATATAAGCTCTTTCTTTCTCATCCCATTGCATCCATACATACATTGTGTAATGTATGTACTTACTTAATGTACTTAATGTACATATGATGCTAAACTAAATTGAAAAGTCTGAAAATAATCCAATGGATTATAAAGACTAGATTAAACAAAGTAATGTGCAATGCTCATGCTAAAGTGAAACTGACATTAAATGTGTCAGTGTCAAGTTCCTAATTATAGTTTAAGAGTCAAGCTATAAAGTCTTTCTGGCCCAGTGACAAACATTGACAGCTTTCCACTTAATAAATAATAAAGGATGTAAAAAATGAAAATGAATTATCATTTTCTGCATTCAATTTAAAACATCCTCACACTCATTTAGCATTTGCTCCTGTGCGTCTGCATGAACAATGAGATTTCTCACTTGCTCTTTAATGTATTTGCACATTTCGTCAACAACAGTCTGTCAAAGTGTCACTTTCCTGTTCTCAGGGGCTTTCAATAAGCACAAAGGATCAGATTCAGCAAATAATAAATGAAAAATCATAATAGAGAAATACAAATAAATGTTACTGTGGAGCTTTAACTTAATTAAGAACACTTAATAGTCTTGGTCTCTCTCTGTGAGACAGTTCAACTGGGCGTGCGTGCGTGTGTTTGTGTGTGTGTGTGTGTGTGTATGCGTGTGTGTGTGTGTGTGTGTGTGTGTGTGTGTGTGTGTGTGTGTGTGTGTGTGTGTGTGTGTGTGCGTGTGTGTGTGCGCGTGACAGTGTACAGCAGTGATTTTCCCATACTCCAATTAACCGTCATAGCTGGAAAAAGGTAATTATAAAGCTAAGTGGGAAGTCATGCTGAGACACATAACGTAGACACACATTTGTGCAAACAAACACACAACATGTACACACGTTAACTCAAAATGATACATGAACACACGGCCTTGTCAGCTCATCAAGCCCTATGAAGAAAGATCAAAATACAGACACACTGTGACAATTAAATGTCATTTAAGCTTTTCTTGAATTATGCAAAGAAAGTCTATATTGACAGGTGTTGTAGGGGAGTCAGTTAATAGAGTGATACGATAATCATCAGTGTTTGGCATGATTAATAAGAAGAGAACCGAAAAGCTGAGAAGAATGACTCTTTCTGATTCTTTAATGAAATTAAATTCCATGAAATAAAACAATGTTGGCAACTAAGTAAGTGTGATGGATTTAAGGGGAAAAGATTAGAAAGCGAGTGGAAAAGAAAAAGATCCAGCAAAGTAGACACTGCAAGTAAAAAGAAGACAGACAGTGAACGATGAGGATGGAGAAAAACACTTTAAAAGTGTCCCAGAGTGTAGATGTAGCAGAGGGGAGACACATCCTAATCCATTATAACCTGTAAATATGAATAAAAGCATTATGCTATTGGAACATTAAATGGATTGTGAAATACTGTCAAGTGATTCTTACTTTCTCTGACTAGACACGCAAATCCTGTTGGTTTGCCAATACAGATCATCATAACAGCAGCTGAGATATGCCTACCACAAACAACAAACACACACACACACACACACAATATGATGCTATCACTGTTTTGAAAGTTCTTAACTCAATGTGACAATCTACCTGATTAGCAGGTTGTTCAACCTTATGATCACATCAGGTCATACAGGTGCTGTCACGTACTTAAACTGTTAACAGAGACGCGAAATCCTGGTCAGCTGCGGCTACGTGTGTTTCTGTGTGTGTGTGTGTGTGTGTGTGTGTGTGTGTGTGTGTGTGTGTGTGTGTGTGTGTGCGTGCGTGCGTGCGTGCGTGCGTGCGTGTGTGTGTGTGTGATGGTGTGAGCATAATCCTGGAACAAAATCAACAAACTGCATAACCTTAAAGCATGCATACATGTCCAGACTTGTCTGGAATGATGCATTAATGAATAAAGTTGGTCAGTAATCCATTGCCAAAATCTACATGCTTTAGAAACTGCAAAAAAACACTATCAAATACTTCACTACACAGTATCACTCATCTTCCCAATTAACTTTGCAGTGTAAAAATGTAATTCTCTGTTAAAAACCTTCCGTCCCTTCCTCCATGATGTCAGTATTTTTAACTGTAGTACAGATGACCAATGAGGTGATAAGGGTGTCCAGAATGTTTCCCATGAGCCCCATAAAGTCTTTCATACACACATATGGAGCTATTTACATGGAACAGGTGGTGGGGCAGTGAAGACTTAAAAGTCTGACACACAGACACACACAGGTGCACACTGTCTCGTCATCTCTGCTCCCAGTTAATTTAGGTCTTAGATCAAACATTAGAAAATGATACACCTGACACTCAACCACATATCAAAGAGTGAAAGAATGAAATGGATCAAGATTGACAAACAGCTGTTTTGTAATTTACAGTTCTGTCATCACTGCATATTGTACGAAACAATAAGGCACGAGGAGCTGTCTGACGACCATATACCTCATAACGTTACCACACAGCACAGGTGCAGTCATGAAAAAGGACAGAAGACAGAGTTTCTCACAGCTGTTAGTTTATGGCTTATAATTATTGTCATAACCATAACTGTCATTCAACACCGCATAGCCTCATTTATGTGCATGTTCTTACCACAGTGTCAGAGAGCTTTCCTGTTTTATATTTTGTTGTGTTGAGTTAATTTGTTCATTTCCTGGCTTTCATTTTATGAGTCATGATCTATCTCTGTCCTGACATATCCCTAAAAAGAAACAGTTTATGGATGAATGGCTAGATGAATGCATGGATGGACATCTTTATCACATTTAAAGCACAAATTTATCTTTCTTTCTTTCTCAATTCCTGCATCTCTGTCTGTTCAGTATTTCAACACCTTTAAAATCAATACAAATCCAACCAAATGTAAAAACAACCATGCCATGAATGCATATTTCAACAATGTCATTTCCCTCTTATTTACGCCACTCTGAAGCTGCTGCCGCCACAGGAATGACAACCCTTGTTGGGATTCTGTCGCATCAAGCCAGCAAATTTGAATACTAAACCCATTAGCCAAGCATCACTCACAGTCAGAGCTGGCGATGATAAATAACCCAACCAGAGAAATCTGATTAGGAGAGATGGAGGCAGGGGATCTGAGGGAATGAGTAACAGCAATGTCGCCGTTATCGGGCCTCAGTCAGATTGGAAATCACACACCGAGAAAACATGAAATGTTCATCTGCAATGGGTTATGTCGGCTGTTTTCCTAAAACATGGGTTGGGACCCAAAATTGGGTCTTTGGTGGGTTGCAATTAAATGAAAGCTGAACTTTGAGTGCATGTTGCTAAGTCCTGACACGCCAAAGTCACTGATCTGCACAACAAACAGGCAGGTTAATAGGTATATTTTAACCTGGAAAGAACTGGGAGTTTTTAGGTGGTAGTGTTGCCTTGAGGGTGAGGCTGTGGTTGGGTGAATCACTCACATTCACCTGGCACTCAACCATGTACAGACTGACACCCTCTCAAATACACTGTTTGTGTACTGCCTTTAACTCTGTTTACTATTTTCATCTTGTTGTGGGTGATCAATAAAACTCAAGGAAGATGGTGAATTATTCATCGTATTTTGTGAATATCTGCTTTATGTCAAAGACAAAAAAATTAAGGACAAAAGTAGGTATGTTTGAGATTAAGGTTTACAATACAATACAATAGATTCATAAGCCATTCATAACATATACTCGGCATGTTAAGACAAATTTGTTGAACACATAGACACTTGATCATTTTTGTCACCCTAGTGACCAAATTTACTGCAACAAACACAAAAAGCACTTATCACATTTAAGGAATTCCTTGACCTTTAAATTAGTTACTAATTTTGGTGTGACTGGGTATGGAGGAATGAAACTGCCATAAATAAAAATAAAGAAAGAAAATATGCCATTAAATGCATAATTAATTTATTGATAAAATGTGTCATAAATTGATATTTCTTTCTGTATTATTTTCCCTTTGCAAAAAAGTCCCCTTATTTATTTACTTCCCCACTTAATTTCAAAATGTATTTATGTATTATTTTATGTATTTTTTTCCTTGGGCATTTTCTTTTTACATTTCTTTGTCTTTTTACATTTCTTTGTCTTTTTTTATGCACTTGCTTCATTACACTGCTTCAGTATTCAAATGAGGGGGGCTGTCCTTCAATGTGTGTCATGGGGTCAACTTTTGCTATTGGTTGATCGACATCAGTGTGTATAGATCAACTATACATGCTTTACTCCCACTCCGGTGTCCAGGCTACTTTTGAAAAGGAGCAGTAAAGCACTGTCATGGCGGCATCGGCCAGACAGTCGGTGTCAAAGCTGTTGAGAGGCAACATTAATCTTTTTGCTGTTGTTATGTGCAACTCCCAGAGCTTCTCCACTCTCAACTTTCAACTTTTTCTCTTTCTCTCGCTTGCCCTCTATCTCGCTCTCTCTTGCTGCTTGTGTGTGTGTCTGCTGTATCTCTCGCTCTCTGTTTAGGCACAACTGACAGTTTAAATACATAAATGCAACAAAGTAAACGTTTTCACTCTAAGAAATTATGTTGTAGATTTACATTGTTCTAAACGGATGTGCTGCTCTATCTTAATGCATAGTGCAACTTCATACAACGCACACATTGTTGCTCACATGCCCAAAGAGTTATTTAATCAATGTAATCGTTCCTTCATACTATTACCGGCTGTGAAGTGATTACTTCATTTTGGGAAACACACTTTTTTGCCTAGAGTTAGATGAGAAGATAAATATCACTGTCATGTCTTTGTTAAGTAGCCGATGATCAGCTTAATTTAGCAATGACACTAGAAGCGGGGAGAACAGCTAGCCTGTCTTTGTCCAAGATTAAAAAATGCACCTACCAGCACCTCTACCCCTCAGTAAGTAACATGTTGTATCCTGTATGTTTGTTCTGTACACAAACTGAAATGTAAAACAGATTATCTTGTGGTTTCACAGGGAATATGTGCTGTGACTACTGCGTTTCTTTATTTGCAAGTCACTGTGCCTAGTCACTGTTCGACAACTAATAGTTACAGCATATATACCGTGTATGAGACTAGAACACAAAGAACATTAGAGTTGGTCTAGTCCCCTTAGTGTGCATTCTTTTAATCATCATGTTGTTTATATCCAGTTTATAGCATATCATTATGTACTTATGTCTTATTTTCTTGGGTCTCTCTGCTGCACAATGTAAAGCAATTATATCTTCAACATGAAAAGTGCTATTAGTGTTTTTTTTGTTTTTTTGAGCCACGTTTCTGAGCAATGTCACACTAAAAAGGTCAACCTGGACTCAGCATGCAACATCTCAATAAGACAATCAATTCAAACCCCTTAACCTGTTCACTCCAGTCAGATATCTACATTTACATTCATTATAATAACCATTAAGGTCAAACTTAAGTCAATTACATAGTTTATCACTATATAGGCAAAGGTGATTCTGTGCAAATGAAGGTGTGTAATCTTTTTATTATCATAACTGCATTTCAGGTAAAGAATCTGTGTAATTAATGGCCCCTGGCTCAAAACACTTTTGTTTTTTCACTGAAAATCCAATGGCGGAGCAGGGGTATTTTAATATAGCAGTGACTGTTCAGCACAGAGGAAAGATACACATTATTATACACAATACCTTTGATTACATATCATCATTAGCAAGATTGTTCCCCTGCAGCCCAGAACACACAAGGACACCACAACATCAAACCATCAGCCCTGGTTAATTATTAAGAGCAAATTCAATTTACCAGTTCATTGACAACCACATATACCTTCTATACCCAGTTGCATAAGCATTCAAACAATTACACAAACACACACACACACACACACACACACACACACACACACACATACATCAGTTGACCTTTCCCGCTGAGTGTTATTAATACATGCAGGTCGTATTAGGAAAGGTTAACGAGCAGTAAGGCCAGCACCGCTCGCATGGAATACAAACAAGAATAGTAGAAGCCTAACCTACACAGGTGAGAGAGAGGGTCAAGTGACTTTTAGTGCCTTTAAAAGATGTTTGCAACAATGTTATTGCAATTACAGCACAGAACACACATAAAAAAGAATTACCTTGATGGCATAAGGGGACTCTTCTGAGTTTTTGCAGAGTCTGCATTACCTGAGTGTGTTGCAGCTTTGAATCTTCGATCATATGGATTATAATGCTGTAATGTTATATTTAAGTTGTGCAGTATACACATTAATATGTGCATGCACACGAGCTGTCACACGCATGCACGTATCCAGGGCAGCCCTCTATGCTCAAACCTGGTTTAAACACTTCAAAATGATTTGCATTTACATGAAACAAAATGTGTCAACTGAAAGCTCCCAAAGCTAGTATGTGGAGCTTTGAGACTCATTTTGTTCCATATACTGTTTCAAGAGGTCAACAATGAACTTACCATGTTGAGATCTATATTTATGTGTTCATAACAAGAGCCCCCTTAGGGCAAATAATGACTGTATTACAGAAAAGGTGGAAGTGATGTTGCTAACGAGTAACTGAACAACATTTTATACTGCTGTCTCGGATTGAAATGTAAGACTTTGTTTCTTCTCTGACCACACCCAGCATCACTGATGGCTGTGGTAGGTGTTGTTAGAAATGTGCTTCCTTGCCCACGTAACCCTACCCAGTAGTGATGTCATGGGGTCCTGGAGTATACCTGTACATCACCACAGCAAGTTGAACAACTGCGGGTCAGCAAGGTTACTTTTTTAAAACAATGATTGGGGTGGATGGCTAAATTTGGCACAAAAAAAAGAGTTCAGTTTACTTTAGTTTATTTGCCTAAACCTAAAATAGTTTTAGTTGCCTAAACTTGACCAAAGCCTAACCCCTGACCATTCTTTTGGAATGCAATGACAATCTTGTCCTACCAACAGGAGCGCCAGATAAAAAAACATATAGCAAATGACACATTTACCTACATTATTTTGTCATTTAGGTATGAAGACGTTTGGTTAAAGCAAAGTCTAGCTTTGTGGGGTCCCCTCAGACCCTCAGAAAATAAGATAAGAGTATTCAAATTACAAGATGACCAGCATGGAACTTGCATGAACTAGCTAAAAGTATGTGTATGTATGTGTGTACGGTATGTGTCATCTAGGAAAGTACAGCCCAAGGAAAGAAAACGTGTGTTTGCACTGAAAATAAACAACATATATATTATTTGTTATATACATCACAAATAACCTAAAGCAGCAACTCTTTTTCTTTCTACATGTCAAGAAAAATGTCCAGTCAGTCAGTACATACATCCCAAATGACCTCTTTTAACTTCCCACATCATAGAGCTGCCATGCATGGCTCAAAGCTTTAATAATCTTGTAAACTACTTAAAAACATGCAGATTCACAAAAAGAAATGTAAGTCACAAATGACTTGGAACATCTCTCTCTCCCACTTTTTCTCTCTCTCTCTCTCTCTCTTTCTCTCTCTCTAACTGGGTCAGTGTGATGATGGTGTCATTGTCTGGACTCAGCAGCAGCATATTTGCATCAGTCATCCCAACTAGACCGTGAAGAGAAGGATTTCCCTGCTCAGCTGTGCCAGTGAGTCAGTGAAATATACCCTCATAAAATCCTGCTGGACTGAAAAGAGGCCTGGGGAAAACTTGGATCCTTTTAATGGGCTGAACTTCAGGCTCTTTGCTCTTGGCAATGAAGATACATTGTAAGTGGAAAGTAACATACCACGAGACCAATACTCCACATAATGATGCCCATAAGACATGTAGACATCATTCTTATGGTATTTTATAGATGTGGTTTTTAAAGGACGGATGTCGACATTAAGCCTTTGCTGTGAAAAAAATATATATCACTGTGTTCATATTGCCAAATCTGCACTTGTTGAAAAATCTGATGACTCTAAATGCGTAGCCTTATTTACTAACTGTGCTTACTTACTGTGCATATATTTACAGCTAAGAAAAAAAAGCTTATTGGACAAATATTTTTGCTAAAAAGAGGGAGACTACATACTAAGTTTTTCTATAACATTTGTAACTTTTGCTTTCATTTTATTTTATCTCAAAATCATAGGAGCAAGGTTACTTTCCTCAAATACATTATCAATTTTTTATAGCATGAAATGAAGAGTGGCAGGTAAAACATTCAGGGCTGTGAGCTGCATCAACAGTATGCACTTAATTCTGCAGAGACACCACAACAGCCCTCTGGCGTGCTTTAAGGTTGAAGGAAAACTCAGTGGTTCAGCCAAAGCAATGCAACCGAATTCAACCTCTAATTAGGCCTGCTCATTCAAATTTAGAAGGCTGTGGTAAAAAAAATTCCATGATACAAGCAGCCTCGGGACATCCTTGAAAATCTGGCTGCGATGGCAACTTTAGGGTTTAATTAATTGAACAGTCAGGCTTGTCGGGTCACATAAAAATAGCTTGGGATAGTATTACAAAATTGTGATGAGGCTGAAAGGTGGTTAATTAAAGTCACAGTGAGAGGTGAGTGAGGTCATGCAACATCTTGAATAAAACACGTGTGTTCATTCTTCTAGTTTGTTTGATGGAACATTTTGAAAGCAAAACATGAGATACAACATTAAGGTTGAGATAAAAGTCACTCTCACAGAGACTCACTATCAGATCACTGCCAGATAAATGTATATATAAAACTTTTTTTTACCAAATCACCGCACTACTGACCACGTTTACACTCTACACACTCTAATTAATCATCATGTACATAAAAAAAACAAATTCTTTGCATGTTTTATTAATATTAAAAATTCTTCACTCAAGGGAGAGGTGTCTTTCGGGGCAACAGCTTGTCTTCAACTCTGTTTAACGTCTACATTAATGACCTAGCAGGTCCTGGTGTTGCTGTCCGCCACACAACAAGGACTACAGCAGCACCTGGACCTCCTGGAGTACTGTAAGAACTGGGCCCTGACAGTCAGCTTTAATAAATCTAAATCATGAAAAGAAGCCCCAATCTCAGGAAAGCAAATACAATAATATAATTAGAAAACACCCATCTAGATCACACCCTACACTATGATTACCTGGGGCTCAAAATCAGTGCATCGGGTAGCTTTGGTCTGGCATTGAATGCACTGAAACAACAAGCATGTGAGCATTTTATGCAATTAAAAGGAAAAAAAATTACAAAATAGACATACCAAGACTAAAATGTTTGACAGTGTACTCCAACCAATCACCCTCTATGGTAGTGAAGTTTGGGGTCTACTGACTAATCAGGACTACACTAGATGGGACAAGCATCCCATACAGACATATTAAACGTCTAAAGAAAAACACCAACCAATGCATGGAGGGCAGAATAAGGTTGCTACCCAGTGATTATTAACATTAAAAAAAGAACAGTTAAATTACATTACATCTCAAACTGATACCCCAAAACACACTGAGTTTTCAGGCACTACAAACCCAAGAACTGAACCCTAAAAAGAGTCCTATCTGTCAGACGGTCCTGAGATTTACTGATCAAATAACATATTTATTCAGACCAGCACTGCTTTCCAACCACTGATCAGAGTAAACACAATAGATGCATATCTGGAACTCTGGACTAATCAAACCAAAACTCAAAACTAATTGAACTACTACTACTCTGACTCTAAACCATGAATGCAGACTGGCAGAGTATCTCTTTTGCAGCCATAGTGAGAGGACGACACAAGACGTCCTGCTACCAACAGAGGACGGTGTCTGTGGTCACTGCACGACAGGTAAGGTATTAAAAAGTGACAGATATCAAAGTAGAAAACTTTTTAATTGGTTAATCACAAATTTCAAAGATCTCGAGATTATTATATGTATACATAATAAAACATCACTGAATATGATTAATAAGTATCTTAATACAACACCTGCCCCCCTCACACACACACACACACACCTACACTAACATCAACGCACACTTCCACAGTCTTACATATGTGTATTTAAGTTTTTTATTATTATTAATTTTTTTTGTACCTTTTTTAAATTATTTTTATTATTATTATTGTTTTAATATCATTATTACCTGAAGCGTTGAAAAATATTGACGTTGTTACATTCATGCCAGTAAAGCAAATTGAATTGAATTGAAACTGAATTGGCTCCTTTTCCACCCCCTTCTTTCTCACGGTAACCTCTCTCTCTCTCTCTCTCTCTCTCTCTCTCTCTCTTTCTGAAGTCTTTGATTTTAACTTCCATAAGTTTTAAATTTATGTTTTTCTATTATGTTTTCCCTGGTCTTGGGTCAGCTGAGAGTCAGACAGCTGGGCCTTGATCCTAAGCTCACTCTCAGGTAAACTTTCAACTGTTCATCTCCCTTCTCTCCTCCTCCTCCTCCTCCTCCTCACTGCTGCAAAGCGCTCTGTCAATAAACCCACTTTAGAGTTCTGGTCTGTCAGAAGATTTTGCTAACCTCCTCGCGCTATTTAAGTATGGAGATAAGTGTTGTGGTGTGCATATATTTGTGTGTTTGGGATTCTGTGTGTGTACACAAAGATGTCCACGTACCTCTGACAGATGAGTTTAAATGCCACACTGATATCATATCTCAATACAAACTCTCTCTAGAGCCTTTCTAATGTAGACGTTAAGTTGTTTTGATCAGCGGGGAGCAGGACACTTGCGCTTAAATGCATGAATACACAAGCAGACAGTGGCGATAACACACAAATGCAAGAACACCACACTTACTGTGTCATTATCAGAGCAGGCAGCCACTAGCATCCTCAGACTCAACGCAGTAGGAGCTGCAGTGGTCTCACTCTCTCACACACACACACACACAGACGCAGACTCACAAACACATTTGATCAGTGGTACCACTTGCTGTGCAAAAAGGACAGTTCTTCTGCCAAGGCAACATGCTGTTGGCGAACACTGTGAGAGGCTGTCGTATAGTCTTCTGCTCACTTAGCACTTCACACACAGTCTGTCATACCCTGTGTTACTCACTCAGCAAAAGCATGAAGTGTGCACAAGTGTTTCATGTGACGGTCCAATAAACACAGCCCTGGATAACCTGGAAAGAAAGTAACAAAAAGAGAAGAATTGATTCTAAGTTTTGAGTTGGTCAAAGCCCAGAGTTTTTGAACGAGCTCAGACTGAAGCCAGCAGGAAAGAGAAACGTCCTCAGGAGGATGCTTGATAACTGATGAATGACCCCCGCAGGTGATACAACATTAAAGTTGCACATATTTAATTCTGGTTTGCCAAGTGGATTAAATGTTGTATAGTGTTAACCACAAGGGGGCCACTAATACAGTGTGAATGCCTTTTTATCCCTTTATTTTAACGGATCTGTAGCACACAGTTTGCATAGTGTTTAGTTTAAAAAAAATGTCAATATGAAAAAGACACACACACATAGCAAACACACGGGCACACTCACATATGCTCAGAGATCCTTTACTTTCTTTATCCCATTTTTATGTTGATTGTGCTGACACAAATACACCCCTCACCCACTGCCACACTCGCATATGCACACACACATCAAACATCACTTCTCTTGGCATGCACACAAAGAGACACAAATACCCCCACCCTCTCTCTCTTTCTCTATGTCACATGCAAACACGCCCACGCCCACAAAACAGCCACCTTCCATATGAGAGAAATACCCAATATTGGCCAACTAGAGTCAACTACTGAGAGGTGTTAGTTTGGTGCCTGCAGTACAACTGACACCATGCACTGTGTGCTCATCAAGTATGTCAATTTGAGAGAAACAGTGAGTATAATTTTGTGCAAAATAAGTTGCACTCACTAACACTCAGAAAAACATACGCACACCATCAAAGCCCCTTCTCATTTCCGAGCATTTGGGATTGCCAACAGTCAAGGACAAAACACACAAACACACACACACACACACACAAAATACTCAGTGTGACATCAGTTTCCCTGCAAGCATTGTGATAGCACCTCACACTGTTCAGCACTGCTCTGCCAAAGCGTCTCTCAGGTATGTCTCTCAGGCGTCAGATGGGTGATGACAGCATGTGTTTTTACATGCAGACACAATTAACATGATATTCATATCTTTTATCAGGTCGTGCATAACCAGTATCCTGCCAATTAATCATATATTTAGGGATATTGTAGATAAGCATGCCATTGTGTTACATGTATAAAAATTAAAGTTGTGAACCCCAATTAAGTGATTTGAAATAGGATGATTTGAACCCTGATAAAAGTGGTCCTTTGTCATAGTTTGTCAAAACAAAAAAAAATGTCTAATGAAAGCTCTCAATTGTTGATTATATATTTATACACACATATAAAATCATTTTCAAAAAATGCAATGAAAAGTAACAGAAAACACAAATCCCCCTGAGGGCAGCTTAGACTGGAAATTAAGTGCTTTTGAACTTTCATGGATATTTGCGTGTCAAAAAGTCCAAATAGTTTACCAAAACTAGTAGCTGTTCTAAGTATCAGGCATCAGTCTATCTGCTGTCCTGTTTTTCTCTGAATGGCCAATGAACATTCTCCCGCTGAGTTTACATCAGTCCCGCTGACTTGAAACAATTAGGACTGAGTCCTGTCACTTTCTGCCCCCAGGACAGTGTAAGCCCAGTGTACCCACTCACATACACACAAATAGGATACTGTGACATAAAGAACCAAAAATTATCTTCATCATGATTATCACATCAACAACCTACTGCAATTTTGTTTGTAATCCATCACTTTTAATTACTCTGGTGGTGAAAGCTATTGAAATGTCACATTCCACGTGGCATAGTATGTTTGTGTTTATGTCTGTGAGTTGTCTGTGTGTCCATGCTTCTTTTCATAGAAATAGTCTCAGTCAAGTCCATATATTGATTGATTCGAGGGGAGTGCTGCCTAGAGAAAGCCTAAAAAGAGCAAAAAAAGTACCTGTAATATACTGCTCTGTTTCTGAAGTCGTGATACCTTGTGAAAACAGAGACTAAACAAAAACAATTCCATACAAATACTTATTTATTCAGTGCGAAATCAAAATGTAACTAAATCCACAAAATCTCAATGAACGCAGTCACATATCAGGTAGCAAATGTTCATACAAATTTGCTATTCTCTCATTTACATTAGTTTCTAGAACATAATTCAAATGATTAAAAGATATCTTTAGGTCCATACGGTACCCTCAAGTGAAAGTTGAATAAAGGGTATATACATATGGAAACATATACATACAAAGCTGCTGGCTTCCCAGATGTAATTAATGAAGTGAGAGTTTCATTCGACCCCTCTGACCTACACCTTGGCAGTTCCTTACCAAGGCCGTATAGGACAGGAGCCTTAGACCCCTAAGGCAGTGTGCATGTTTGTGTGTGTTAATGGGAGAATGACAGAAAGAGGTGTGTGTGTGTGTGTGTTACAGAGTCTGTTTTCATGTGTGTTTATGCATATGCGTACATTCATACTGTGCGTGGAAGTGTGTCTGTGTGTGCATTCAAAGCCACATACCCTGAGGCTGCAACAGACGGACTCTAAAACACGTTACCCACACACTCCACTGCCTCGCTTAATAGTGCATGAGATAAGAACATTTGGACTTCAAAATGGCCCCCACCACCATCATCACCAACCCCTCCTCCATGGGAAATTGAGTTTTATGGCTCCCCACAATGGCTCCAATGATTTGAATTGTTGAAAGAAAATTCCATGTCAACAGTTTGGAGATTCCCTGGATGGCTTGACTGGGAAAGCTAATATAAACACAGACACACTTAGTAGCTCAACAGTACTGTATGGGTGAAGCTGCATGCTTAGTATACACACACACACACACAAACACAGGCGAGCACATACTGTATGTGTACACAGATATGGCAAGCAGAAAAACAAAGATGTAAATAAACACACATACACTGACACAGATACACAGACAGATACATTGCACACATGGACATGAACATATGGACACCAAACCAAGAGATACAAAGAAGTGGGCATACACACAGGCAAAGAAAAAACACACTACATCACAATTCATCTATCGAGATTTACTGTATACAAAATATATGGTCTACCTGCTCTTTCCATATTAAGTCTGACAGGCCAGTCATTAAAAAAGAGTTGAGTCAGCAATAGAAAGGTTGACTACATGTTGAACAGTAAGTATATTTTACTCTCAATCTTGTTTGACCGTAATAATCCCCTGGCATAACTGGTGCAGTTAAACAAGTGTGGTAACCCTAGGAATGAGCAATGAAATCCAAAAGGCAATAAATCATCATCCTTCCAATGTAAGCCAGAGGTAATCTGAGGAGTGAAACCTTCTGAAGCAGCAAACTCTCACAGAGATCAGATGAACACATGTGACTCTGCAAGACAGTGACTCAGTCAGGGGAAGATGGAAGCAGTGCACACCTGCAAAAAGAAAAGCTGAGCAACAAACCGTTCGGGCATGGGAAACTATAGCATCTAGCAAGAGGAAACAAAAAGAGAGAGAATCAGGCATTTAAAAAATCCATCAATGGTAACAAGACACTTGAGCACATGCTCAAATTCCAAAGCAAGTAATGCAGACAGAGAGAGGTGGAGAGTGGGAGGATGAGGCAGACAGAAAGATACAGCCAGAAACATAAAGAGAGAGAGAGTGAGAAAGAGAAACAAAAACAGACACGCAGCCAGCCAGAAGGCAGCCAGAGATCAAGAGAAATAGTGAGGAAGAGAAAAAAAGACAGATAGGCATCCCAACTGTGACAGGCAGTTGGCATTGGAGCAAGGAATCTTTAAGTACAAATACTGAAAGACAGCAATGCATACCAGCATTATGCAGAGAGAGAGAAACAGAGAGCGGCAGGAGGGAAGAAAGTCAAAGTGTAACTAGAGGGGAGAGAAAAAGTGACAGAGCAGGAAGTGCATGTAGAGTATATGAGTGAGAGTTTGAGTTGATTAGAGAAACATACACACACGCTGATAGAAAGTGCATAACTCAGCAGGGAGTTTTACATGTTTGTCTAAGGGCACAGTCCAATAGAAAAAAAATCTTGACAAGGACAACTTGTCTGTCCTCCACACTCTCTTTAACTTCTGTGAAAAGGGCTGTAAACCAGCCTGTCAGCCAACAAGATTACCAGCCATCCACACTATAAAAGATGACTGCAGCAAACCATCAACTTTGAAGGATTAATGGAGTTTTCACCATGCTCTAACTTCAGCTGAAGCTGTATGTCCTAGAATGCACCCTTTTTTGAGAAAATAATGATACCACTTAGTGAGATATTTTTTATCAAATGAGATGTTTTTCCTTTCACAAGGTCTGACAATATGTTTAGATCCTTTGCAAGCTCCTGGGACAGATGAGCCAGCACAAAATGACAGCATGTTATCAATCTACCAGACTCAGATACCGAGTTCCTCTGAGACAAGAATAATACAGACGCTAAAAGTCTGGAGTTACCCTTTCAAGTGGAAAAAAAATTGGTACCTGAAGTTTTGAGGAGTAATGTTAACATTTGTGGCTGGCACGGTTGCTGTCATTGTTGCATTTGCATTTCTGTCTAGCATCATTTCTGTCAGTGTGGAGTCGAGTGAACTCCTGATGAACTGAAGAGGAGGCTGGCTCAGTGCTCTCACTGTCTATTGTGGGACGGCACCATCTCACTGTGCGTGTGTGTGTGTGCTGGAAAAATCAGACAGAAAAATTAATTCAGAAAAATAGATAAAGAGGTAGAGAGGAAGGGCCAGGGGAAAAGAGATGTGGAATAAAGTAGGGGGGGACTAACGGATAGTAAGAAAGGGAGAAAAATGAAGGTAGAGACTGTTGGAAGGAAAGTGTAAACACCTATTTTCAAGCGTCCTTGTGTCTGTGTGCTGTCAAACTGAATATGTGTGTGACTGAGTGACCACAGTTCACTGTGTCAGCATAACCACACACAGCTGAGGACATCAGAGACTGTACTAAGTAGCTGGGTGAAGCAGCCTCTGTCTATCTGCATACAAACAACAGCACCACAGAGACCGACACACACAACAATTACAGGCAGCAGGAAAAAGAGGGGCTCACAAATCAGCACAGAATCACTGATGCACATTAAACACTTGCACACTGACACGCATGCTGCCGAGGCTGGGAGTGGATTAACTGCCAACCCAACTGAAAAGTAGTCTGACTGGTGCAAAGGGATTAACTTTGAATGTGCAAGAATATTCAAATTAATCTAAACTGTCTTTAGTCAGAACGAGGCCAGTCAGGTTCCTTTAGGCTGCCTGAGGTGGTGATGTGAAGGCAGGTAATTTGGAATAAAAGTAAAAGAGTCATATTAATGGACAATTAGGTTGCATGTGAACATTCTTAATTCCCTCTAGGCCAATTAAGGTGTTTGCAAGGGACCACTTTAATTTGGAAAGCAGGCAAATTAGTCCTGTGAACAAGTTATTAGCCTGAATGTAACATAGTTCTAGTACAGCAGTTACACTCGTTACGTGAGGAGTGTCCCGTTATCAATGAATAAATTAGTTTGAAGTAAGTTGACAGTACATGTTTATATAATAGGGACTGTTAATATTTTTGAATGGCCATTTTCTGGTTTCCAAGTACAGATAACATGCCGTAAGATTACAGGGTCACAAGTCTAGCCTCTGACAGCTATCTGAAATCTAACACTGCCTGTCTGTCAGGCTAACAGGCTAATGCATAATTGAAAGCCTGACTCGTGCTTACTCAGCTCATTTCTTGGCTAAAGATGAAACCTTGACCTTGTCTGGCAAGAAATGTGTGTCCACTGTGATTCAGCACAGGATAGTTAGTCTTAATAATAGCAGTGGCTTAATGTTGAGGTGTTGTGAACATTGCCACTGGCCATACCAAACACTATATGTGAGCTTGGAGTGTCTGTGTGTGTGTGTGTGTGTGTGTGTGTGTGTGTGTGTGTGTTAATTTCAGTGCCTAAGATTGTCAGTGAGTCACACACACATACAGTACACAGTTTGAGTCAGAATCTAATATCATTCATCAAGGACATTTACAAGTTCCATGAATTTGGCCTTGTGAACTGGCACTGGCAACACAGCATAGAACAGAATAGCTAACAGCTGATGCATCGTAATAAGATGCATAATAATAAGAGCAGGGTATGACTTGGCCTTATTCAGCCACATTCCCACCAGAGATTAGACATTGACCTCATATAAAAAGACCTAAAAGGAAATATGTCAGCCTTTATTCTCCAGATGATCTTTTATATTGTATATAAAAGCCTTAGCTTTAAATTGCATAAAAATGTTTTACCCGGGACAACTGGGCGGATTACTGCAGGTGAATATAATGATTTAGTTATCTTGCAACATGCTAATACAAATATATATATATATTTCAATTTATTTTTAAGTATTATGTAGTTATGTATGCACATTATTTTAAAGTGATTTCCAATTAAATTCAAACTTCTACTTAATTGCTGTGTTCTGTGCCATGTTTTATAAGAAATTGGGCCTGTAGCCAGCAGTGTTCAGAATACAGGCTGTATCCAGCATGGAACTACATTATTGAGAGTGGGGCATTTACTTGGGCTTATTCAGCCCATTTCCAGGCACTCAGATTATGCATCATGCTGGACTGGAAAATTGTGTCAATGCAGATACACTTACGGGAAGGCTTTCATAGTCTGAGGCATAATCTGCCTCCAGGAAACTCAACTTTTTACACAAACATCACATAGCTGTAAATGGCATGCCCATACACAAAGATTCCCGGACACAACTGATCTCTGATGCAGATCATTTAGAAAATAAGTTAGGCAATCACTAATACATTTTGTGTTATCTTACAGTTTGCTATTACATCATTATATCATACATCATTATATCATACATCATTATAATTAACATGATATCAGCAAAATGTGCATCTGAGAAGAGAATAAAATGTGGGTGAATGGACGGATGGGTGAATAAATTAAGGGAGAGAAGGATAGGAATGGACATGTTTGTGGGCACATGACTACATAAATAGATTTTCTGTGATCTTAGTTCTGCCCAAGTTAAATTTTTCATATTTCTTTAACCTATTTAAGGGTACAACATAAAACGTGTCTAAACAGCAGCTGACATGTACTGTCAGTATCTGAATCAAGAGTTCACAAAATTAAGAGAGGCTACAAAACTAGCATTACAAGATGAGGTCTTAAGGAAGCACGACTGTCTACATGTGATCTGTTATCTCGCCATCGGACAGATACAGCAATGAGCCAGAGGATGCAGAGATCTTCATCCCATACTGTGATCTTGGTATGAAAAATATCATATTCCTGAATGCAGAGTTGTTTGTATGCATACACAAAGGGGTGTGTTGTACCCACAAAGGCAGAGATTAGGACAGTTTAAAGTCTGATATCTCAGCTAGTGTTACAGGACACAATCTGATTTATCACACTTTATCCAGCTAAGCTCAAAGATATCTCCATCAAAACAGATCTGATTCAGCACTAGTCAACCATAGTACACATTTTTGACAAGGTGTTGCGCAGCAAAAAAATAAGGTATGAGACAAAATAATATTTTGGATTAGCCTGCTCAACTATCACTGCCCCAACCATCACAAGCATATAGCACACTGCATCACATAAACACACACAAAGATATTATTTAAGGTATTCTAGTCAAAATGCTTCCTGTTTAATACTGATATGTCACCTCACTATAATCTGACAGCTATATCTGAACAAGATTACAGCTCATCGCAATACCTCTGTGAAAATAGGTCTAAACTCAAATAGCCACATTACCGTGGATTATCATTATAATAGGACAGTACAATATCAACTTCAAACACCTGTTTTGGATTTGATTTTATATTGGTGTTTATTCCCAAGTAGAGCGCAAGCTGTAAGAGGGAAAATGGAATTCACTATGATTGAAATAATTAAATAAAGACAAAAAAATATGGGATTGTATTGGATCATTTACAAAGGAAAGGAAAAAAATAAAAGAATAAAGTGACACTTCCAGGCCAGCAGGATTGGAGTTTGTGCTCATTTATTGCATTCCCATGCGGTTTTAAGGTTAAGGTTCATTGTAGATTCTCAGTCACTCTTCTGTGCTTTCATCCCCTTATGAAATATTAACTATTTTGCTGTGATCTTTTTTCGTTTTGCAAAGTAAATATTTTTAAATAATTACTAGTCAAAATATTATACATTGTTTCAAACAGAACTGGAGGCTTTTATTTTCCTGTGACTATTGCAGGCAGGAGCTTAAGTTTGTATTTAACACGACTGTGATTGACAGAATGATTGTAGAACAAAATACTGAAAAGGTGACACAACATCACTCTAGATTTGTTTATACGTAGAAAGAGGAGGTAAGCAACCTTCTCCTGTCTTCTAATCTCAGCTTTTGCATACCCCAAATTATACATAACCTAAAAAATGAAGGCCACTGCTTTGAGTTGAAAAACAAACATTGCACAAGTATAAAAGTCTGGTTGCAAAGGCAAGCTTTAGCTGCCTGCTGACCAAAGTCAAGGACAGTTCCTACTATGAAACTGCCACTTCCAAAACTCATAGCAAAGAAGCTGCAAAATCTATATCAGTATTGGTCGGGGTATGATGGAAGCAAGACCTACTTACTATGACAGTCCAAGAGACAAGTCACAACTATTAGCAACAACACAGTGCAAGGGAAAGTACCTATGTAGTTGTTGGGCTGGACACCACAGCACAGAATTCACCCAGACGTAGCCCGCATGTGATGACATAAGACAGCCAAGGTGTCTGCATCAGCTACACCAACTCCCACACATCTATGACCTGCCCTGCGCCAGTGGAGAAGAAAGAAGTGGAGCCACAAGTTCTGGTGTCGGGCATGGGAGGGTCAACAAAGCACAACAAACCAAGAGCCATGGGCAGCTATCCTAATCATCTCACTCTAGGAGGCTTGACATGTCGTAGTGTGAGCTCAAACATGTTTGTTCTTGGAAACAAAAGAGGGGTTAGAGGGGTAACTGTGTAAGGAGGAAAGCAGTGAAACAACCAGGTCATGTACTCCCACATAAGACTGAGCACCCAGCACAGAGTCAAACCATTCACTAATGGTGGGCCTTACTCTCCTCCAAGTTGATGGTAAAGCCGGTTCTCCATCAATGACAACTTTCTATAGCCTAGTGCCGAAGGCTAGCTTGTCTGCACTCATTGGGGTCTGACACTGCTAGGGATCAATTATCTTGACACAGATGTCTTTTCAATTACGCTGTATAATGCAGCACATGACTGGCAGTCTTTTCCTTCACTCAGACACATGAGCCTTCTTTTCTACACTTAACAGGATCAACGCACCACTTGCTGAGTCTTGCTTCTGTTTTTCAAACTGGTAAACATGGCAGATTTCTCCAAAACTATCCACTAAAAGACTAAATAAGTAAAGAGAAAAGCCTTGCACTTGAAATGTTCTCTGATTGCATGCTTTTAGATCTATGGTAAATCTCATGAAAACTGAGCTTGCCATGTGTAGTCTGGCACTCTAAGACCAAGGTGATCTAATGGACCATATGTCATACATTGACCAAATTATTATTTGGCAAAAAGATATATTATAAATGTTTTATAGAGACTGCATCATCAGAATTCAAAACCACTGATTAACACTGACTAACCACATGGAAAGTGGTTCAATCTTTAAAAACAATCACTTGCACCTCCATTAAGGGTGAAGACTGTACAAAAAAGAATTTGATAACTAGCTTGGGTAAAGATAGTTGTTATGGGTGAACAAAACATAGAGGAGAGTGTCACCTATATAATGAGAGAAGAATACACATCAATAATGGACCAGTTGTGACTGAAAGGATATGCATTAAAAGTGTTCAAAGTTAAAGGTGTGATGCAAAAACAGAACTAGGTGTGTACAATAAACCAAAATAACTGTCATAGTATTAAACCACAAGAAAATCATATTACAGCTCACCAGTACTGATATCACTTAACTGCACTGGGCCTACAGTACGCAAGCAAGTGTTCATCCTCTAATGCAACGTGTGTGTGTGTGTGTGTGTGTGTGTGTGTGTGTGTAAAATCACAGCTTCTTAATCTCCTAACTACCAGACAGAATAACAGATTTGTCTGTGATAAAATCCTAGTCTTTACACGTCTGTCTGTCTTCCAGGCACATTTATTTTCATACGTGTCCATGTTTTTCTGTGTGTGTTCCCATGTTGGTATTCCTGATGTGTGTCTGTCCTTCTGTGTATGTGTGTGTGTGTGTGTGTGTGTGTGTGTGTGAGGAGCAGATTTAGCTTTGATAAAACCCCAGTCTTTAGAGGGATTATCAGCCCATCCCCAGACAGCAACATGCTGTGCATTTATGGAGGTAATAAGTTGACCTGTAATAGACAGACAGACACCTAGCTAAAGCTCTTATTGGAAATCGTGTCCCTATATCTATACCTGCGCTAGGGCGAAGGAGGAGTAGAAAGCAATATCTTCAGGGGCAGTTAGACCTGCTGCGCAACACACCATGTGAGCTCTCATCCAGTGAATTTTGATTTGGCGCTTAGCTTTATGTATTTTCCGACTGATTTGTCATGCTACTGTCTGCGTTTCGGTTTTGACTTCACTAAAATCCCAGAGGGCAAATGTGTAGCAGGAAAAAAGTATAAGCACACAATGTGGCACAAAACAAGACATTAACATTTAAACCCAAACATAAAATGGCTAAACAGCAATCGACATCACAAAGCTGTGTCCTCGGTTTTCTTCAGAGATCTCAATCATTGCTTTTTTTTTTATTTACACACTGATAGCAATAACAATGTTTTTAGTTTGAATTCAGTCATTGCACCATTATTAAACATTACCCGCCAGCTATTTCTCATTGCATGATTTGGATATTTCAAACTAGGACAAAATCCCTCAAAAGGTCATACCATGGTGGATGCAGGCTGAATGGTTTTCAGGTCAAAGCAGTAAAATAAATCTGTACAGCTATTATTTGCTAAAGCAAACCTTGTGCTGTTCTTGAGCTGATAGCTCATTCAAATGGTACCTATCTGGGAAAAAAGGCTTTCAGTTGCCTATAAAGAATAAGGAAGCTCTGGAGGACTTCGTTTTCCGTAAACTCAGTCACAGTCAGAAATAAAATGACTACCCATGGTGGTCATGGTGAAAGAATTACTATAAATTGAAAAGAGACAGTTATAAAGAGCACTATTAAGCTTATTATCTGTCTTATTCTTGTCTTTTTTATCTATCTTTCTTGCCTTTCCCCTTCCCTCTCATTCCATCTCACTTCTCCTCTCTTTCTTTCTCTCCCTCCTTTCTCTCCAGCCCATAATTTACCCCTATGTCTCTTTGCCTTTCTTCATCTTCCTATGTTGCCTCTCTATCTCTCCCTCCCCTCCTTCAAATGCTCTGCCTTGTGCGCAGTCATAAAGAAATAATTTATTCCTGTCCCCCCAGTGCGGGTATGTATTAGCATGCCAGCAGAGCACGTTAACTTATCTTTCAGCTACAGGCACTGAGTGGTAAAACTAAGCTCTGATAGTTTGCAACAGGATGACCACAGAATGCCTGTAGCTTGGAGAATTAGGACTGTCATCACAATTAGTAATGGTGGGCCTAATGTTTGACTGCACTATAATGTACTGTACTGTACTCACTGTAGTGTCCTGTATGACTTACTGATATGCACAAAGGGAATGTCAACCCAAATTCTCTCTGGTAAGGAAAATTTAACAAAATTATCAGTCATTTTTGAGTACTTGCCTATCTTTATCAATTTAGTGTCTTTTTTGTAAAGGCACATACCTAAAACATACAGAATCTGTTTGAGCAGCTGCTCCACTCTTAAGATCCAGCTCGAAATGTATTTGTTTATCTGTCTGTGCTTGTGTCAGTGCATCAAACATTGCATTAAAGAGTGCACAAATAAGATTCGATGAAGCACCATGTAAACATACACAATAGGGAGTCAGCTATATTTCATGTGTAAGTATCAAATGCTGCAAAAAGAGATTGGGCCTTAACTGGTATTTGTTGTCATTTTGTAGTTTGACAAACCAGAAATTATACCTAGTGTATGCACACGTGTTAAAGTGATTTCTATGAGGGACTACAAGCTGTAATGCCCACAGGCTACATGCAATGAATGGTAAAACTAAACCTGATAGCTTTCCTGAGGCAGACCACAGGATGTCTGGAAGAATTAGGCTTATGGTAGTGATTAGTTATTCTAGGCCTAATGTTGTATTCTAGTCTAATGCACTTCGCATAACATCAGACCAGCTCACGGACATGCCATGTATCAGAGAAATATAACAAAAAAATAATAGCGTGGACACATTGATGTCTGTAGGATTGGACACTGCGTACTACAGTACTATGCGTTGTGGTCCTAATCAGACTTCACCAGAAACAGAATGAGGTACTTTATATAGGTGTAATGGCAAATACAGATGGATGAGAGATTGTGGTGACACAGATTTACTTAGTGCATATGCTGCAGAGAAAGAAATGGTGTGAAACTAGTGCCCATTTTAATGAGCATTCCAGCTTAGAGGGATATTGAGACTTCAGAGCTGGAAGATGCCACAGATTGCAGCACTAATGTTGTCCCATGTAACTCAGTGGATTAGGTTTAGAAACTCAACTCCCACTGGGATGTCTATACAAAAAAAATAAAATCATGCTCTCATAAAGAATAAACCAAATGGAAAATATTACAAAAACTGCACTGTACTTGATAATAGCATTACAGATAAGCAATGTAATTAAGCTACACACAGTGAAGCATACTGTATTGTATCAGAAACCATGCCTGTGCGATGCCTATTAACAGCTCAGTGTTGGGCCTGTCACAATGATTAGTTATGCTTAACCTGATGTTTCTGTTTTACTCGCACGTCCATTAACTGTGTACTGGATTGAATCTGCACATTTGTAATCTACAGTATCATAGGTAAGTAGTAGGACAGGATCGTTGTAGAGCTCCAAATGTTCTAAGCAGGACTTAATCTGCAGAGCATCAGATCTCTTTACACATTAAGTGAAAAAGCCAATGTTGTACATTATTGTTCTTATAGAAAGCTACAGTGCTTGCAATTGAAATGAATGAAACATTTGCTTAACAGTGCAGACATCATTCAATTCCATATTTAATGTTAGATACACAATTAAATGTACAACAACGGAGTAAAAAAATGTGAAATCCAGAAGTTGCTCAAGCAGGAATTAAGGTAAGGATGGTCAAGATGAGATGCACTGCATACTATCTCTCTCTCTCTCTCTCTCTCTCTCTCTCTCTCTCTCTCTCTCTCTCTCTCTCTCTCTCTATATCTCAAAAAAACACACAACACCACTCACACTCAAACACAGACATAAAAATGT
>JAVQJD010098365.1:0-24593 GCA_036023655.1 Nannoperca australis | reverse complement strand
GTCATAGCAAAGGGTCTGAATACTTATGACCATGTGATATTTCAGTTTCCTTTTTAATAAATTTCAGTTTTTTTCTGTCAAGATGGGGTGCTGAGTGTACATTAATGAGAAATAAAATGGCAAATGGCTGCAATAAATCAAAGAGTGAAAACTTTAAAGGGGTCTGAATATCTACAACAACTAACTCAAGATACAACAGCAGGAACTGCAATGCAAGAGTCAATGTGATTGTACAGTTAGGAATAAAAAAAACTTGAATCTTCATTCTCAAGTAGGAAATAAGCCTGTACAGCAGAATCTAACTCTCTCTCTCTCTCACACACACACACACACACACACACACACACACACAGCATGAATACACTGTGCCATCACTTCAATGTCAAACACAAGATCATTTCAGGCTCCAAACATCGGCAGGAAAACAAGGAAGCCCTGTCTTGCTTCATAATGATAATTAGTAATAATGAATGATTATTAACTGGCAGCCAAATTGATTTAAAACTGATTGATTGGAGTCATACTTGGCCTAAGGCACAAACAGTTTCTTCTTCCAGCTCGGGACTTTGTGCTTTTCCTGTCACATAATGTTGTAAACTGAATATATTTGTGTATCGGACTTAAAAATATTAAAATAAACTATTTAAAGAGAAACTCTCAAAACGAAAACACAGTGACATTAGGTCACCCTTTCTAATATTTTTGCAAAAGTGATTATGCAAAAGTGATTTCAATTTAAAAGGTCAAAGGTCAGGTGAGCAGGAAGTGAAGTGCAGACCTGGAGCCATCGGGGAAGACCAGCAGGCCACAGCCGTTGAAGAGGCCGTTCTCAAACTGTCCGGTGTAACACGTCCCGTCACTGAAGGTCAGCTGACCCAGGCCATGCCGCAGACCTGCAGCAGCAAACACACACAGCTGACTTAGGTACTGAAGTGTCTTTGAAAGATTAGATTTGGTTTATTTAAATTATTTGAATGAAAAATACTCTGCTGGTGAGATATGGAATAATCATCTCAACAGTGCCACAGAGACAAAAAGCAAAAACAACAGAGAAGCAGAAGCTTGTTGACGAAGAGTTTAAAATGTAACTGGACGTGATGCGGATAATTATGAAGTCATCGGGGGACTCGTGGGGTGATGAATAAAAAACAAAGAGCAAGTGATTATCCTGTGTAAACACATGATGTCCTGGATTGTCATTTGATTTAGGAAAAAGCGTTTAGTGAAATTGACATTTTGAAGTAAATGATTATTACATAAACAGCATATATTTATGTAATATATATTAAAATCACATTTTAAAAAACTGTTTAACTGGAATGTATACAGTACTGTTCTGAATCAACTGAAACTGCAATTTTAGGGTAAAAACTGTTTTTTACCCAGCATTCCCAGTGAGTTCAACAATCTTGTGGTCATATTATTTATGTATTTTTTAACTCCTCAAATGTAAAGTTCTGGCATCATAATCAAAATGTAGTCCCCTACAAAGTCTTAAAAACCACTTTGTGTATCACAAAGAACCATCAAAAAGCATAGCACAACCATTGACTGTATAAAAAGATGGCCGATGCATCTCCACTTCCTCCCTCTGTACAAAAATGAAGCCAAAATATTCCAGATCTGGGCACTGCCATCTTGTGCTGGTGATGTCGTTTGGACCCAGAGTCCGAGTTCCCGCCCATACACCCACCTGAACCAATCCCGAGCACATTCACAGCTGTCAATCATGATGTCCCAACCCCTTTTTATAGCATCAAATAACTGATTAAAACCAAACTGATCAGAAAAATGAACAAACATCAGTGTGATAAGAACTACATGACAGAAACCATTGCCGTGTACTTTGATTTATCAGTTTGGCCCATGTCTCATGTTTATAACCTGTACTGTAGTACTGTAGCCAGACACCATGGGATGATTCAGATGTTTAAGGCTTCACTTTTGGGCAGCTGTCACATCGTCCATCTTTATATACAGTCTATGAGTACCACAGACTTGTACTTAGTAACACAAGAAAAAAAGTACCACAAATGGCACCAGGGAGCAAAGAAAACAAAATGTTAAAATCAAATATGAAATCTAATCAAATGGATTAGATTAGATGCATAGTATGACGTTAGATATTACATACGCTACATCTATGTTTTTCTCTTTAACTTTTAATGTAAATGGTTAGTGGAACATATAAAAAGAAGACAAAAATCTAAGTGACACATTCAATGAGGTTCAGACAAACTGGTTTAATCTGAGCATGAATTCCACTTTAAGGATTTTCACAACCTTACTGGAAGGTATGAATAACACAAAAATTTAATTAGGATTACTTTAACTCATAACTTTTGAGTTAACAGTGCAGAACATTTGTAATTGGTTAGTGAGCTGCTCTCTTTCCTTTTTTTTTTTGTCTAAATGTTCCTGCAGAGGTGAGACACGATTTTCCATTTAATTCTGCGACAAATTTCCAGGATCAGGAGACATGACTTGCCAGCCTCTATTAGCAGGCCCAGCGGGAATTAGGAGAATAACTTGATGTTATGCACAGTTGGACACGGGCTGAGGAAGTCCTGGGTTCCACGTAGCAGCTGTAAACGAGGAATAGGATGTACTGTGAGCTGGCCAAGTGAAACTGGTAGAGAGGAGAGAAGTGAGGGAGATCTGGTGGTGGTGGTGGAGGAAGGGGGGACCCTAACAGCGGATTGGGATTTAAAGGAGGGGAGACCTGCTGGTTGGCGCGGGGGTGAGGCAAGGGTGAGCATAGGGAGTGTTGTCCCCTGCTCCCAGCTAATGGCAAAGTAAATTAGGCAGTCCATCTGCCAGGGCTGCTTAAAGTGCTGCTCTCCACCTAATCTCAGCAAGGCTTTCACGGGAGATTTGGAGAAGAGATTTAGCCCAAACTAAATCTGGAGCGCTGCATTCCGTTTTCAAAGTCTTTCTTTCTCTTAAACATCCTGCATCCATATATGCAGATGTGTGTGTGTGCACAAGCTGCACTCGATTAAGCATATAGCGTTAAAGAAGAGAGCCAATAGGGGTTTAAATCCAACCCTTCTGCCTGCGGGAGCCCTGACAAGCGAGCGGGAGCCCAAGGCAGAAACTAACCACTAACCACTGAAATAAAACAATCTGTGGAGTGTCAAGGTTGCCGCGGTCGTCTGGCCAAAAACGCCAAGAGCAGCGTCTTCCATGAAGCGTTACAGGAGTGTCAAAGCATGAATGGTGTTATTAAATATAATGAAATCAAGTGGCAAGTGTAAGCACTTTACAGACCCCCATGAAGCTAACAGTTTACTTTTTCCTGAAGACACAGATTATCAGCGGACTGCTACCGCAAGGGACAGTAATTTCCTCTCCTGTCTATTCGGATTTGATCCCTGCAGACAGACTCTAATCTGGCGTTTAGCTCCTTTGTAACGCCTCTCTCCAGTCTCGTGTTGGGTCACGGTCTCCGGCTAATTACGGTTTAGCTGTATTTGTCTGACTTATATGTCAATCAATAGCGGAAATGCATAGATGTTAAATGACTGCATGGGCAAAGTACAGTAAATGTCTTCTAGCTGTGCCCTGGCTGCTGTGGATGTACCCACCCTACTTCCTGTAACCTGATAACCCCTGGGCCTGTCTTCAACCAGCGCTGCGCTGAATTATTCATGTGACACCACAGACCTCTGTCTGACACACACCTGCATGTTTGTGTGCAAACAGTGACTTCGCATGCATGGACGCAGACACACGATGCACGGCATGCACAACACCTCCCAACACTCACACATTACAAAGCACAGTCAGCATTGTTAACTCCACTAGTGTTAAAATCAACTGAATGTGAACACACCTATTTTGAACATGCAAGAAAATAATTGTGTCTTAGGAAAAGGTACGTGAAGTGCTACAAAATATATTCATAGGAGTACTTTAGGTCTGTTTACACATGGATCTGTACAAGGTGTGGAGAGATATTCATTAAAAAGTAATTAATGGCAGGTCAAAAAATCTACAAGTAAATGGGTGAAAGAGCAATCGTAAAGGAAGTAATATCCAGATACTGTCCAACAAATGTATATTTATTTGACTTTTTATTACATTCCATTCCATTTTGTATTGGTATTCTTGACTTACTTTTAATTTGCTTTTATTTTATTTTATATTTTTTATATGCTTGTTTATGCAACAATATACCAGAGCTAATCTCTAGTATGTATATGAGCTAAATGAAGATTGTTCATATCACAAGATGCAAAACAACAACACTTGTAAATGTAGTTCCCTAACAATTGTAGTTTAAGACTCAAGGTTCTTGTTTTTGTCTGGAGAGTTGAGGGCATCTTTCATTAAAGAAGGTTGCGAGATAAGTGAGATACAGTAAAAAGCTTTGGGGGGGGGGACCTAGTAAGGGAACCTTAAGTTTAGGGCATTTTACCACAGATTTGTGTTCCCAGGGTTAGGGTTAGAGTGAACCTCAGCTTTCAATCACATGATCTTCATCAGCAGATGGAGTTTGAATTTCCATTTTTCTGAGCACTTCAAAGCCTTTTTTTCCATGTTGGCTTAAAAGCTCTGATGAAGATCACGTGAAATGATCGAAAGCTTCACAACAGCTACTAAATGGACCTAATGGTGAGACTATTTTTGATCTTTCAAGGCTTTTGAAATTTGAACACATACAATTCCATGACATGGGGTCAAACTCCATCTGCTGACAAAGATCTTGTGATATGATTAACAGCTCCAGGACAGCGACTGAGTGAACCTCGTGGGGAGATTTGTTCCTCAACTGCTGTTTCTACTGTCAAAGAGGAACTTTCAACCAAAATGGACGAGAAGCCCTTAAAGAGCACAGAGGAAATGGAAATATTAACATCTACAAGAGGTCAAACCTTATCTTCCAATGAAGGTAAAGTGATATGAACCAAAGCTCCAGCAGCAGCTTCGTTTATGAATATTTATGTTGTAGTATATATTTTCCTTGTTTTTTAAAGATAATAAACGTGACAAAAAATCAACAAAATGCCAAGAAATCCACAGGGCTGCATTAGCTCTAAAAGTGGATTAATTTCTCCAGTCATCATCACTTAGAAACGTCTGTGCTAAAAAAAACACTGTTGTGTACTTAAACCTGAGCATATCAGAGCATCACAGCCAAACCAGTTTAACAGTTTTTTGCAAACCGTGCAGAGACCATATGTTTCTCCCCGCAGCTTCACGCCCGCCTTAGTGCCAAACTTTTGTTCTTTGTTTAACCTTGCCCTAAAGGTTGTCTAAGTGTTATTGTCTAACTGCAAATTCTGGTTTAGGTAGTGTGATATCCTGTCTGAGTGGGCTCGCTAGCACCAGATGGTTGTGTGTGCATGTGTGTGTACATTTTCCTGGAGTTACTGACTTCAGTTTGACACCTTTTTTATGTTTTCATTTTTTTGCCTATTAGATGCAATCTGTGCGAGTGCAAGTTCATTTAAAAGCCAACTAGTTTTGTTGTGACTCACTTACAGTACACCCACTTTTCTTCTGAGCCTCCATTCTGACATGAAATCCCTTAAAAGCTGCTAGAGATAACTGTTTAGCACAATATCCAGCATATTTACTGGATTCCTACTTTAACCTAATAGGTATCCTTAAGTAGGGATTCAGACAGTCAAATATCAAGACAACGCAGGGAGGCTGCTGAAGTTGGGGTTCAAACCGGAATTTATGGACAACCACCTATTGTTTAAGGTACCGGTGAGACACAAAATATGATCCAGGAAGTCCAATTTGATTGACAGATTAATGGATTTAAAAGCCAATCAGACACCAATACACTTTGTTGTGATTTTACAACTCTGGAAAATTATCACAGCAGCAACAATTTTAGGTTAACAGCAAAAATACGGCACTCCTATTTGATTGGTCAACGCAATGCCAGCGGACTCGTTCCACCGCTTCAGAGGGGGTTTTCTTTTTGGGAATCAACTGTTCCTCCAGGCCTGTAAAGACTTGACTTACACCCTGTAATTTGTCTGGAGAGACTTCCATAGGTCTCATGTGGAAAATCTATCCCAGACGAGGGCCGATTTGATGCCCCTGTGGACTGGCATCTGTGGGAATGAGTGACCTCGGACAGGGCTTCATTTGGGATCCTGGGGAGCTCACAAGAGAGTTCCTGGTGGTTTGGCCATTGGGCGAGATGAGGTTTAGCCCAGAGCTGCTATGTGGGTCTGCCACCCACAAGGCTAGGTGTAGCTGTGAAAGAAACCCATGCTCTGTTGAAGGCACGTGGGAGTACTTGTCCATATTTCACGACTTCACTGAGATCTGAGGCAGTGGAACCAGGGCTGGAGATTCACCCTGACATGCTGAAGGCTCTGGATATTGCTGGGCTGCATCTTCAATGTTGCAGTGGTTTATGGTTTTAAACCAGAGGGTGTCCTCCAGTTATCAGGGAAAGCTTATGCAAAACATGCTCCAAAGGAGGACCAATTGTCAAACTCAAGATAATATTTAGATGGTTGCTCTATTACTGACTTTCATAGCTTGCCATCAGTACACCACCGGGCTGGGTTTCAACAAAAATCCAAGTGCATGCTCCTCAATTTGTTTTGTTTTATACACAACTTATTAATATTTCTTTCTTTTACATGCAGGTTTTGTGATTGACCTTTTCCCTACATTTTACATAGATGTGTTATGTTCTACCTACATAGGAAATCCTCCACTACAACTCATTGTACATTTGAGCTCAGTGTCACTGATAACTCAAGTCATTGTTGCAGTTGTGACTGCCCAGGAGTTAATAGAACAAGGTAACAAAGGCAAGTCACACCCTAAATTCCCTACAGGCCATTTACATTGAGAGTACTTGAGTAATGTGTTGAAATGTTCAGAAAAATGCACCTCCACAAAAATACCACCTTGTGTTGTGAAACCTAAGATACCCATTCTTTGCATCTCATTGACTCTTTACAAGAGATGGGGATAATATTGTATTGATACCAAGGCTGTTATCTATTGAATCAACTGTGTGGGAAAAAAGTAGGTGTCTGTCTGTCATCATCTAAAATGGATGAAAGGAGAGAATATTTGTAAAGCATTCCTTTTCATTTCATTTTTTTAGTCAAAGAAAGAATCTGCAAAGCCTGCCTGCGTGGTGCTATTGTTATTATAACAGGACATGTACTCTTGGTGACAGACATGCTGCTCAGTTGGGAAGCAGTGGCACTCGTGTGTAGAGTGTCAAATACATGGCATTTCTGGAATTTAAGTTTCAGCATATTGCTGGTGTTACCACCCTTAACGTGACTTGAAATTATAATTTTACAGACATTACAGAATAACACTGTTGTCATCTTTCTTTGTGAAACGAAGTCACACTTTGGACCGTTTCTTCCTCTCCGCCATGACCTTCTTGCAGCGTCTTCAGCAGCGTGCACGCAAGAGTTTGACGTCACTGTTTTGCAATCGATGAAAGGAATCGGTAACCTTGGAGGCGTGCGATTCCGATGGATCGGACAATTTGGAACTAGTTCTCAATTCCCATCCCTAATCTTTAACCCATGATCTTAATAGCAGAAATAGTATAGCACGGACTTCCTTTCTTCTACAGGGAGCCGAGTAAATACAACATGACCTCAGATAATAAAAAAAGAAGCTGTATACATTTCCTAACTGTGTCCACATATGACCATTCTTTCTTCCCTTAAGAGCATTATTACATGAATTAAATACAACTAAATGGGCTCTGCCTTACGTGCATAACTGTCTTAATCACATCAGAACCACACCTCTGCTGTGCATGCAAATGTAGCTGCAGTGATGGAGAATGGACGGGTGAAGGACCAGGTCAGTACCTTCTTTCCATTCGCCGTGGTACTCCTCGCCGTTGGAGTAGCTGAAAGAACCTCGTGTCAGGGTCATGGGTCCTGCTGGCACACACGACAACACACAGAAACCATCATCAAGACCTTATCACCTAACCACCTGTAGCTGACACACACACACACACACACACACACACACACACACACACACACAGAGAGAGAGCTGGGGGTTCAGCAAATAATGTGTCCACCTTTCAACACAGGATGCATTAATTGCTAGCTTTTGAACACTGTGGTGTGTTTGCAGCACCAATCATGCCGCCAGACACAGAAACCTACATACTGCCAACAACCCCACTTTAGTTTGACAAATAAAGACTTTTCACAGCACTGCCCCCCAGCAAGGTAAGATACACTGTATGGCTAAAGTATGTGGACACCCCAACTTTACACCCCTTTGTGATTGTTGAACATCTCATTCCTGAACCATGGGTATTAATCTGCTGCTCTAACAGGCTCCGCTCTTCTGCTGTCAAGCTTTTCACATGATTCTGGATGGCTGGCTGCAGGGATTTCCTCAAATTTAGCCACAAGAGCATTAGTGAGGTCCAACACTGATGTTGGCCAAAAGGCCCAAAAGTGGCAAAGTAAAGATAGTTCCGTCAATTGTTTTTGTGTTTATAAAATGTTATACAATGTTGAAACAAGCCCATGAGAAGCTTTCCCCAAGCTTTGATTTTAAAGTCCATAAATCAATTAGATTAAATTTACTGTGACTTTAAAACACAGACTAGATAATGATCATATCTTAGAAACTGGAAACAGCAAATGTTAGACAATTCTGCTTGAAAATGACCAGAGCAATTAATCTATTTTCAAATTGTTAGCGTTTAGTTTCCTGTCGATCGACTCATTGGTTAATTGACTAATGGTTTCAGTATCCTGAGGTGTTGGATGGGGCTGAAGTCTGGCTGAGGGTGCACCTTTGGGATGGGCTGGCTCCCGGTCCGGCACTCGCTCTGCTCCATTTAGTCGAACCAACCCACATGCTTGAGTCTCTCCTGACTCAGAAGACAGGGAGGTGCTAGAGTAGAATCTGCATTTCTATCTTCCTTAAGGGAAAACAAGTTTTTGGTCGCACTACTTCACCATTTAGCATATAGTTTGCTACACTACCCAACTTAGCCAACAACGTAGCCATACGTCCTGAAGGTACAGTAGCTGGAATGTGCCAATCCAGGGAGCAAATGTGATAAAACTGCTGGTCACCGGGAGAGTTGATGCATGTCAACACTGTGGAATAGGACACTGACATATGCTGATGAGTTGACATCACTTCACGGCTGTATTTTGTGTTCTTGCTCTTATATTCTTGTATGTATATTATATTGATGTTTTTGTATTTAAACTACTGGGCGCCTACATTTCCCTTGGGATGAATAAAGTATCAATTTATCTATCTATCAATCTAAATATTATTGCGTCACCTGACACTTTACCATTGACCATTTTTGTAGTACAGTAGCCTGTAACAGGGCAGATAGTGTATACAGTAGGCTAACGTGCTCTTAAAATACTGCTTTACTGTGGGATCCCTTGCCTGTTTGTGCCCTACATTAGTGGTTCCCAGCTGTTTTTGTCCAGCGTACCCTCACTTTATCAGACCCCTTTGGTAGAAGAGATGGCTTTATGCTATTGTTCAATGGTATTTTTAGTTGTTTTGGCAATGTTTGCATTCGTACTGCTGCCATTTGGAGTGACAGAAACATTTACAGTATCTATCTTTGAGCTTTATGTTGTCTTTTTTTCTTTTCTGCAGTTTTAATCAACTTACAATACACTCAGGTTAGTGGGAATCTGAGGCATGTATTGTGCAGCAGTCAGACTACCACAGATGTAAACACATTTGGAAAAAAAAAAGTATGTGGATATATATTCATTTTATATATATTTTTGAATTAGCTGAGTTTCACAATTTTCCACATGCCCCCTGGTTGGGAACCACTGCCCTAGCCTACATGACCTACTGGTAGCCTAATCCAGCAACAGTATGACAAAAGCTCTGTCATAGCAGAGGTGTTTTTATTCATTAAGGCTTCTTATTTGTGGTAAGAGATCTATTGTCTATCCTGTCTGTGTTTATTGTAGCGCTTTAAATTTCCAGTTTTACTCAAATACATTGTCATTTAGTTAAACAGCTATGTTTACTGTGGCTCTCTGAGGGTCATCCACTTCTTTCTATTGTGTGAGAAATGAAGCTGACAGGCGCATCAAAGACACATTTAGGCATTGAAATAATAAAGAAGACTTCTACGGTCCGTTTATTAGCTTGAATAATTTCAGAAATGCCATCAGGCACGCTGTCAGATTAGACGGGAGGAGGAGTGTGTATCCCTCCATCTAATGTTGCCACAGTAACGGCGCCCAAATCCCTTTCATCCTCCCGGCGTGACGCTGCCAGCCTCCGGAACACACACACAAACACAGCGTCCTGCAGAAAGAAGATAAACCGTTTACCTGTTTTATTAAAGAGCAACTCAGTCCTTTGTCTCTACATCACTGAAAACATCGCGGCAGTTGGAGGATTTCTTCTCCTCTCAGCGACAATTTAGCCTTTTTCCGTAGCTGCTAGTTTCCTGACGGGGCTGCCTCAGCGGCTCTCCAAGGTGCCGTGATCTGATTGGCCAACGATCAACCACCTCGACTAAAGGCTTCTTCCCATTGGCCGCTTTTCCCCCTGGCTGTCCGTCCCTCCGCGGGAGACATCTTTGTCGAGGGCATCGGGTTCAACGACTTAATTAGCCAGAGTGCTCCTGCGTTAAAGCGTTTGCCCTTGCCTGTTTTATGTGCTGCCCACCGTCTCTGTAGGGTGGTAAAACCGCAGCTAGGTTCCTGTTAATGACACTGTGTCATTTTATGTTTCAATTTGGTGATTAGACCCGCGTTTCGGCAAGTTTTATGGGACTTGATTTATTCTCCCTGTATGCGCTAAAACATCTGCACTGAGGTGATGACGGTTTGCTAAATGAGGTGATATGGATTTAAAGCCAATAAGGCTTTAATTCACTAAAAAGCTGAGAAGTGAAAAAATATATCAAGGTGACCCAAATAAAACAAACTGCTATCCTGATTTTGTTTCTTAGGAGTTGGATTAAGTAATAGGTTTGAACTAATAACCACAGACAACACTGAATTCCATGTTGGTAAGCTAATTAAACGGATTAATCAATGTATCAATTATATCAGCTCCTAGCTACTTTAATCAAGCCTTTGAAGATAATATATGATATAATATATGGAGCAATTAAAAAGTTCGATATAGGAAGCCAATAAGATCTGTCACTGCTGTTTGTATGTATCTTTGCTCATTGTATTAAAAATATCCAAATAGATGTATGAAATATCAAATGTGAGGGAAATTCCTGTTTTTAATTACGTCTTTCCCATTATGATCATGCTTTTCATAAAATGAATAGCAATATTGTGAAAGTGAATACAAGAAAGCTCATTATAAAAGGGTTTAGCTGGGAAAGAAGGTTGAGGCCTCCCCTTTTACTTCTTCATTGTGTTCTCAGAAATGAATGATGTATCTTTCCATAACAACCAGGTGTGTGTGTGTTTATTGTGTCATTCTGGTCTTTAACTCTCATCTGCACCAGACAAAGCTTGCATGATATTGTTGTTCAAGTTTTGATTATTGACTAAATTAACTCATATTAAACTTGAATGGGATCACTTTGAATTCAATTAGGATCAGGTGTTTTCCATTGAGTTTGTGTATATGGTATTGATGTATGTGCTCTGTTGTCTGGCATGTGTTTCTGCTGTCAGGTTGTGTGTATTTGCTTCTATGGATGACTAAGTATAGTTGGTCCTTGCTATATATTTGTTACCATTGAATAAATGAAACGTGCGTTTTGACAGCTTTTTGGCCTTTAACATAAGCAGGGCAGAACTAGCACTTATTAAAAACTCTGGGGAGTTTTACACATTTTTAGGCTGATTCCAGTATTTTATAATGAGGATTTATTTTTTTCCCACCATAATTCCTGGCAGCACGGAGAAAATGTTGGGGGGAAAACCGTTTAGAACACTTACAGGTCTGTGATTTCTTTCCTGATTGTTGTCTTTGGGAGAAAGGCTCTATTCAAATAAATCTAGCAGAAAAATATAAGAAATTATTTTGGGGTCCGGCTAACAGGGACTCATGACATCCGTATTTCGAAAACCGTGGCTACACCCCGGGACATACGGTAGGGATTTGAAAAATTCTCTGACACTTTTGGAAAATGGAAAACTCTAGCCGAATAGTTGAGCGTGTATTACTTTAATTAAGGCCACTCAGTAACGACAGACAACCTAATCCATTAAAAGGGAACTTGTGGTAATCTTTTAATTGGCTAAATAAGAATATTAGTCTTGTATGAATATTAATGATGTAGCCTTACTGGTGGTGAATTTGGTCTTTCCTGGCAGACGCACTGTGAGTTTAATGGGGAATTTTCGGACAGTCTCACTTTTTTATTGCCATGTCAAGAAGCTGTAGGCTCTTTTATTTTTATTATATATACTTATACTTTATTTACTGCCGCGTTGGCAGCGCTGTAACATTATCTTCTCATTTCAACAATGCAGTGTCTTTATGCGAGTTTGTAAATCTGCGGCACACCCGCGCCCATTAACACACAGCTTTGAGCCATGGCACATTTGGAGCACAGGCGCCATGTGTTGTATGCTATACAACATTAAAACTGACAAACATCCCATTAAACGTCCAATGACAACACATCCTCGCGCAGAGATGCTGGGAGGGATGGAGGAGGTGGAGGAGGGGGGGGGGGCGCTTTTGGTGGGTGGGACAAATGAGCACTATAGAAAGGGGGATGCTGCAGCCCCGTCCCCCTCATATCTCACTCCACCCAGCCCTAGAATAAAAACCACCGGTGACGTGCGCGCAGGGAAGCACCCAGCAGTATGTGCGCGCCCACGGGAGGGGCCGATAGAAAATGGCGAGTCTGTGCAAAAGGCAGCAATGCACGATAGAGAGGCGCGGCTTTCGGCAGGAACTTGACTCTTGGAGGCACAAACTCATTCACTGTGTAGGTAAGCTCTCTTGGCATTGAGTGTGTGCGTGTGTGGCGTGGTCGAGGCGGCCGGAGGGTGCCGGAACTGTGTTTGCGTTTGGGTTTTATGGACTGGCGAGAGCAGTGGCTGTAATGTCCACTGGAAAACCTATAGGCTCCCATGAAGCTGTCATTTTTTGTTACGCACGGCTGTTGCCTGGCGCTGCCTGCCTCCCACCGGACACATATCCAAAAAAAGATTGAGCTGTAAGTTTCTGTGTTCCTGTCGGGCGCGTTGCCACGTGTTCCACCTGCACACTTTGACTTTGTAACGTGTTTGGCTGTTGAGTTTTGATTTTTTCCGAGTGTTGGAGAGTTTTATACATTATTCCATGGCTGTTTATTTATTATAAGCAGGACATGTCACGTGTGCAGATGGAGCTGCGCCTCAGCCAATGGGCTCCCCTTCTATAGGCTGGCCCGTGCCCGCGTGCGCGCCGCCGGGCTGAGTTTTTTGGTGGTGTGTGGGGGGTGCGCGCTCTCAATCTCCAAACATGAGGGCTCCTCCCCCCCCCCCCCCCTTCACTTCCCTGGACATCGGCTTTTGGGAGCGCGCATTGCTGCATTGGGGGAAATAATTTTGTATTTTAGGGGGAAGGTATAGGCGGGGGGTCGACAGGCAGAAATGCCTCGGTTCTCGTCTGCTATACGGGCTTGGTAGTCGGTCTACTTGTTGAAACGGCGCTTCTGGATGTGGTGGAGAACTCTGCGGTGGAGATTTGTCCGACATATTTATGGTTATTATTATGCTTTAATGTTTATGACAGTGCAGCACTTCTCTGGCTCTGCGGAGACAATTAACAACAGTGGCCACATGGGACAATCTTCGTTGAAGAACTGATAATAAAAAAGAATCAGTTCTTAATCCATCTCTGCCTTTCCCATTAGTTCATGTCGACTTTAATTTGAGATTTTCTCATCCATACATTTCGCCCACCCACCCCTCCTCCTCCTCCGCAAAATCCTCAATTTCTGGTGTATTTCATTAGCTCACTTTAATCCGGTTACATTGACCTATCCCGATGTTATGGCAAGATTATCATCCATCTCTTAATCTGCTTTTTGTCGGCGGTAGGCTATACATAAAGCAGCACGGCAGCAGCGTCGGGTTGTTGCGGCTGCACTTGTTTTTGGATGCACTTCTGCGTCCAGATGTTGAGCATTGACCTGTCACTTTCTTACCCATCCCACCGCTCTATAACTCACTCATGGCCTGGTTCCGAGAGGGCTAGCAGGACATTTTAGTAAAACAAACCTCCTAATGAAGGGATGTGTTGAATTAAAAGGTTGGGCAATCTCTGACCTCCATTTGATGTGATGAGCATAACGACATAAGGAATCACCACCAGCAGTGTCAACAAAAGGCAACAAAATCTTTCATTGAGATTATTACATAAAACAGATTGTTTTTACTCCTAAATAGTTAGCTTTAACCTATTTTCTGGCATCATATATTAATGATTTATGGTTCTATGCACTTGATGTAAAGCTCTTATTTTGGAAGTCGCTTTGGATAAAAGCGTCTGCTAAATGCCTAAATGTAATGTAATGCCTGCTTTGTTTTCTGCTTTTGTCTTCACTTATAATTACTGCTGTTTTAATGATTTAATGGGTTGGAGGTAAATGCAGCAGGGGGTGAACACATTTTGGTGGGTTTCAGTGACCCTATACTGCAAAAGAGCTTGCATGTAAACCTATAATAAACTCTGGAAGGACAGTATTCAGATATCTGAGTGAGACTACAAGCCCCAATAGGATAGGATAGGTAGATATGCCTGATAAATACACTGTAAGATCACTATTGTGCACCTTGAGTCTATGTATTAATATCACAATTATACCACAAAGCAGGGTAATGAAGTCACAGTTGGATATTACAGCTCTGGGGGTCTGTGTGTGTGTGTGTGTGTGGGGGGGGGGATAGGCTGTGTGTCTTCATCTCTGGTTAACGTTCATTGGTTCGCTGTGCGAGACCAGTTTTAGGGCCGAGCGCAGCAGCAGTTATCAGCTCTCAGATTGGAAAGTCTTCAAGACATGTTTTTATGTTTGAAGGCTAATCGTCTCTGAAACTGGGGACATCATGAGATGTGTTTGTCTTCTGACCAGCTGAAGAGATTGTTTCCAAAAGTGCTGTGAGTCCCAGAAGAAAAAAATCAACAATGCTTTGCTTTGAAATGTTGAGGATCCAGTTTGTGTTGCAGTAAGATTCGTTCTTTTGTTGGGTGTGTGTGTGTGAAATGGGAGACATCATTAGGGCTGCAAGTAACAATTATTCTCTCAATAAATTCATTAATTTGAGCGATAAAATGTCATGCAGTAGTTAAAGAAATGTCTTGTCCCAGGTCCAACAGTCCAAATCCCAGATATACAGAATATAATGTCAAATAAGACAAACAGAAGCACCATATCCTTATGACTGACAAGCTCTATCCAGGACATGTTTGGCACTCTTGCTTGAAAAATGACTTAAATAGACTAATCAATTAATTGACTAATAGTTTCAGCTCTAGATATCATGAAATTGTTATTTGTCAATTGGAAAAAAGGTTTAAAACAATTCCTGACACTCTTGATTTGAGTGTTGGCATCTGAGAAGCTTCTAAACTCCAAAAACTTAAAAAGGAAAAGGCATGCAAATTGAATCACACTGTGGCTGAGTCACACCCTTACTGGAAGCCCTTGTTATTAAGCAGATAATGATTTTTTGACTTGGTCTAAGAAGGTCAGATAACAAAGGTGCACATCTTGCACTTTATTAAAGTTCACAGTGGGATGCAGTTTGTCGTCAAAAAACAGCCCCATCCTCTTGCCCTGTGCTGTACTTATAATAAAGTAATGGGCCTATATGCCAGAGAAAGGTTAACATTATTAGTTGGTTGCTATTACAGCTCGGCTGATGATTCCTCTGCCACGTGTTGTGGGTAAGAGAGTACAGCTAGTTTGATTGTGGCAGTGCTGGAGAGAGACAGAGGGAGAGAGAGGTGTGAGTCTGAGCAGCAGATTGCTTCTTTACTTCCAACACTTCTCTCAGACAGAGGTTCTCCGGACACAGTAATGATGGCACTGCTTGTTCTTGATAACACTGGTTATCTGATGACTTGTTCCAACCTGACTGGCAAACATTTCATGGGGTCCCCAGTGACTAGCAGTTTCATATCAAACAGGTTCAAGCAATACTGATGATAGAAATGTGTCAACTGTCAGAGATCTTGACATTTCTACTTATATACTTATATCTTTGTAAAGTGTTAAAGTACCATTGAAGAAAAACAGACACTACAGCAGGTAGGCTTAGTAGTTATTTGTAATTTCTTTTATTTGGATCCCCATTAGCCACTACCAAGGCAGCAACTTTATTTGGGGTCCACACAACTAAACATTACATCATGATGTAAGAGAATTATGTCGTTTAAATTCCAAGGCAAAAGGGACCAAAATATATAAATAAAACAAACCAAAAAACAACAAAAAGCAAACTGCAAAAACAATGAGTCAACAACAATAAAACCTAATGGTGATAATAACAATGACAAGTACCAACTAAATATTTAATACAGCTCAAAAATGATAATTGTACCACTTAAATCAGCATATACAGTGGCTGAGAAATAAAATAAATAAAATAAAAATGAAAAATTACCCAGAATGTGTCTTTTTATTAACCATTTATTCCGAAATTGTGTATCCTATCTGTTGAGGGACTGGTATTCTGTGCCATTAGGTATTTCTTTAAGCTCTTTATTCAACCTTTATTTAACCAGGAAGTCTCTTGAGACACATTAGAGAGACGTGGCCAAAATGGCAGCGTAAAGGAGATTACACAGTGCAGATTATAACGTTTAACTGTATGTTCCTTCTAACAGTCCTTCCCTGGACTTTAAAGTTACTCAAATGGAGGTTAAACTGAAGTCTAACTTTGAGATTTAGTTTGCCTCCAGAGAAGCTGTAAACAAAGGCTGAAAGAAAAAAAAGCTAGAGTGAAAAATGTTTATTTTTAAGGCAGAAAATTGCTCTTTTTTTCATTTTAGTGTTTCTTTTAATCTATAATATCTAGAAACTGTCAGAAATTTGTGAAAAATGTCTTTGTTTTCCAGAGCCCATAATGTGCTCAAATGTCTCGCTCTGTCCGACAAAAGCGTCCCAAACCCAAAAGATATGGAAGAATAAAGAAACCAGCATATAACTAGACGTTTGGCTTTTTTGTTTGTCCTTAAAAAACGATTAACTCTTAACAGAATATATATGGTATATTAAAAAAAGAAAAAAGAACGGCATAATAGAAAGTCAAGAAGAGAAGCTGGAAATTTAGGAAATATTTTCTATATTTTATTTTGATCTAGTTTATGTATAAACCTTTTATAATTTTATTTGTACAACAAGACAATAAATACAGTTAAAAAAGCCTCCCTCCCGACCCCCACTCCCACAAAAATGAATCAACTAATTGTTACAGTGTAATTCACACGTCTTCCAGCAAGTGCTCATCGGTGGCACATGATTAGTTGTGTTGGTCCCTTGAGCTGCATGTTTCAGGTTTATTTCCAGCGTTTACTGCTGATTAATTAATGAGTTGGAGACGAAACGTGCTGATTTTGTGAAAGGATATGACAGCGTGGCAGAGCCGGCAAAGACAGTTTCCTCTTAAACCTCATATTTACACTGAGACGGGCGAATCATCCATGTTGGTTAAGAGTGTCATTAAGTGAACATATCTTCCTGATTCTCTTCTATCCATCCATCCATCTATCGTCTATATAGTGCCTCGATTACAAGCCGTACTCCAAGTCAAATCCATGTCTTATCAAGTCAACAGAATCCCCCACCACACATCCCTCTCTGAGCGGACGGCTTTTATTTCAGTAATGGACAGATGGACGCCCCGAGAGATTTGCCTGCTACTTTCTCATCTTGCTAATTCTTTTCATGGGCTTTTTGAAAAGAGGAAAAAAAGAAAAAAATGTGGCACATTTATCTGGAGCTGGTGGGGGAGAGTGGCAGCGATCCACCCATTTGACCAGACCGAGTGCCAACGCTGTAAATCTCGGAGTACACCCCCTTTACATTACAAATGCATGCACACATGCACACACCCTCTGCTCGGGAGTGATGTGTGTGAAAGTGTATGTGTAGAGCTATCTCAGGGGCTGATCCATGCCAACCAGCAGCCCTGTGGGAGGAGGGCTGCTCTCTTTGGGGTGTAGGGGGGGTTGACTGCAATCTGTGGAAAAGCAAAATACACTACTGGCACTGAGTGAGTGTAGACAGAAGGTGTGTGTGTATGGGTCTGTAAGTGAACCTTTGCGTATCCACTGAGCGCAGTGCTCTTTTTCAGTGATGTCCTGCCTCGCCTTCAAACTCACTTAACACACATTTACCCAGTAATATAAACATACTAGTATATATCTGCTTCTTTTATCCCCCGAGCCTGAATTTGTTTCTGAGCAGCAAACTATTTCATGTTGTTTCTTGAGAAGCAAGTCAGATATTTCAGAGAAGAATGCTTTTGTATTCAGAGTGTTACGGCTTTTAAAAGAATAAACTATTTTGGATTCTCAGGAGAGGAGAGTTTTTTTTGCGGTTGTTGTCATCCTTCTTTTAAAAATCTTTCAATGTTAGCTTCTTTTTTGTTATATTTTATTTTAATTTTACAGTTTTTCTCCGCCTGGGATTTGGAAGCTTTTTAATGTATTATTTGTGTGAGGGTTTGTTTGAGCTGTTTACTGATATTTACAGGTTGATTTTTGACCAGTGACGTGGCATCACAGATTTACTTGCTAATAACGTCCAACACATCCAGGACCAGGACCTTTATCTTTGTGTTTTTGTTAAAAGAATGTTCATTCCCAAAAACACAACTTTATGTGTTTTGTGCATGTGTTTTAAAAGTTCTTTAGAATCTTATTTTTTATTTTAGCTATGTTTGAACTGTAACTGTGTGAGATTTGATGTCCTAAAAAACTCATTTTCTTTGGTTCTCTGTCCTTATTTTTTGTTTATGTAAATCTTATAAAAAATAGACACATAAACACATAAAAATAAACACATGGTTTAAACTGCAGATGCTTTTTTGGGTTTTGCTTTTAACAAACACTTTCAAACAGCTTTCTCTCTTTTTTCCCTTTGCTCTCACCCAGCGACCAAAGTCCGCCATTTCCTTAAACTAAACTTTGAACACAGCGTCCCTGACTCAACCCCTAATTTATGTAAGCACTCCATTGTGTGTGTGTGTGTTCCTTTTGTTATGTGAACTACCTGACCTCCTTGGTACAGTTCTTTGGACACCGGCGCCATGTGGGCTCATGCACGGTATGAAGTTAATGTTTGGAGTACACACACACACACACACACACACACACACACACACACAGAGGACTGGTGAGGTGTAGAGGCTTTTATAGCAGCAGGAATGTTTACTTGGACCCGCCTTCAGTGAATTCGTCCTGGTTCTTCAATAATGGCTGCTTTTGTTTGGAAGGTCATATTTGAGCAATTTGCTTTTCATAGTATTTGATCAATGGAATGGAGGTGTGTGTGTGTGTGTGTGTGTGTGCGCGCTTGTACAGTTTTAGACCTTGAAATGGACATTTTTGGAAAGTGAGGACATTTTGTACAGTCTTCAGAGAGATGCGTGAGGGTTAAGACCTGGGGTTATTTTAATGAAGGAAGGTTGAAATCTCTGCATCTCCCTTAAAATTCAGTATAAATGGAATAAAAGTGTGTGTCATTCAGGCCGTCATTAACTATTAATTAATACTAAGTAGCACTTTGGTATTCCTGAACAAGAGGAACCAGCTAATGAGATAATAATGGAGCTGAACAGTTGGTTAAGCGGTGTTAAGCTGTCATGGTTCACAGTTAAAGGGACAGCAGCCGCCTGCAGGAAATGATCTGCAAGTTTGTCATATAAATAAACAGGTGCAAACTCCTCCTGCAGCAGGAAGTGATGCGCTGACGTTTACAGACTAGAGCTACAACGGTTAGCTGATTCATTGATTAGGCGACTATTTTGATTTCGAATAAAAATGCCAAACGTTACCGGGCTGCAGCCTGTTATTTGTGAGGCCTCAATATTGCCTTTTATTGCATATAAATTCAACTTTTCATTTGTAAAAGGAAAAACCTTCTTACTTCCCTCTTCAAAGGTTACATCAAAACAATATGAAAATATATAAAAGAAGATGCAAACCAGTGGATTAAATGTATAATAATTAAGTAAAAGATACTATAATATTTTACAAAAACAAATTACCAAGATCAAAAATTCAAACAGCCTGCAAAGTATGTGTGGTTGTGTTTTATTTGTTTTGGTCGTAAAGTGGTGCTCTGAGGTGAGAGTGCTGTGTGTGTGTGTGTGTGTGTGTGTGTGTGTGTTGAACAGGTTTAATCTGGGCATGTTTGTTTTAAGACTCTGTACCCACTGGGCATGGCAGCGTGCCAGGCCACTGCTGCTTCTGCCCACTGGTGCATCCTGGGAAATGCAGTTCCTCAAAGACAGATGGGCGAGTTAGAGAGACGGTGAGGGAGAGGGTACGAGGAGGGAGTGTTTAGTGAGGTAATGTTGCCTTTGTACAACAAACCCTGGGAGGACACATGACGGATAAGGTTTGCACAACAATGGGCAATTATTTGCAATTCAAAGACTCAATGTGACTTCATTATGATTTGGCCTTGGACATGAGAGAGCACACGGAGAGGCAGGTAAACTCGAAACACAATGCACATCTTTATTGTCACTATATTATGATTGTGAATACATTCATTCAAAAGCTTTCTAGAAGTTAATTAACCTCTTAACTTAAAATACAGAGTCATTCTGAAAAACATTCTGAGGCTGAGTATTCTTTTAATCTTTTCATATTATTGTTGATGTCATAAATAAGCTTAAGAGGAACTATCTGATCAAAGAATAAACCACTCATTCGGTGGCAGCTTTCAATATTCAGTGCTAGGACCCACGTTAATACCATGAAAATATAGCAAGAAGCAGTTGCGGGAAGGAAAAGCAGAAAACTGTCCAATATTGAGAAATCCTCTGAAAACCTCCCCAAAACCTTCTCTGTTGTTCATGGTACCTTTTCACCGATACCGACTCTAATACTCAGGCTTCCCCAAGCAGCATAATTACATGCTTCTTCATCAAACCTCTCGTCTGTTTTTCCTTTTTGTTTCTAAGATGTATTGCCTGTCTTTTTATCCTGAGCCATTCTTCTTTATTAAATCTTTTCTTTATTTGTCATAAAGATCTCCCTGCATCTGTTGATGTAGAAAAACTATATGCAGTAAATCTTTGGTACCGTTCACCAAGTTACTGTAAACTCTTCTGAGTTCCTAATGCTGCCTTAACAATATTTATTGTCTGGCACATGCAGGAAATTCCAGACCCAAAAAAGAGGAACAGTGATACAGAAATATGCAGCGGGAGACCTTGTGGACACAAATTGACCTGTTCCGTCTCAAACGCCTCCTGTGAAGGTGTGCCTGAGTACGACGCTGAAACACTAAATGTTCATTCACTACAACTCTCGGAGAGAAAGAGAATCCGCTAAATGTCTCCAAATGTGTTCAGTTGAAATCAAAACAAGTGAGACAGGATTGGAAGAGGGAAGGCAGGATCTAAATCTGTATGTGTGTCTTTTCTGCATCAGTTATCTTCTATTGCTGCAAACCTTTTGTTCCGCCTTGTTTTAGTCTTCCTCTGCCTGACAACCTGTCAAGACGAACGCAGGGAGTAAAGTCTAAAAAGAAGAGACTGAAGAGGAAGCACCAACCCTCTCATTCACTCAGTAGGTGTGTTTCCATCTACCTGGTTTAATGAAAAGCGGGCTGCTGTCAGCTTCATTTCATTGCCACTTCATTTCATTTTTTATGCCACTTTTTACATCTGCGTAGTTTATTATCTTTACTGTCTTTCTCTTTGCAAATAAACTTAACCTAGACGTTGTGAGCGAGCACAGTGCAAACCCTCGTCTCCACTGAGAGTCACAATGAGCTCAATATCAGAGCTGTCGCCGCCACATTTACCAACACAACAACCAGAGAGGGGGGGTCTCAGCGATGTCAGCGCTGTTAAAAACACACACAACAGCCTTTTGTATAAAGAGCAGAACAGAGGGTCTTCTCCTGCGATGCTTTCTGAAGCTGCGGGTGTGTTGGGGTCTGACTCACACTGCCCCAGGAAAGACTGACTCCTTGTCATTCTTTCACAAAACAACAGTCAAGGCACAAGCTCCTCATACAGGCCGCCTTTTGATTGGAGCTTATACTGTATATAAAGATGGACGACGTCACAGCTCCCCAAAAGTGAAGCCTAAATCATCTGGATTGCCCCTGGTGGCTGGCTGCCGTAAAACTCATAAGCCCCGCCTCCTCCATGTTAGTGGATCGGACGTGGGCCAAACTGAAAAAGATGGTTTCTGTCATTTTAGGTAGTTCTAATGACGCTGATGTTTGTGTTCGTTTTTCTGAGCAGTTTGGTTTTAATGAGTTATTTGATGCCATGTCATGATTGACAACTGTGATTTGGTGTGCTTGTGACTGAGTCAGGCGGGTCTATGGACAGGACCTTAATACAGCGCAGACTCTGGCTCCAAATGACGTGCCCAGTGATGCAAAATGTGATATTTCCCTGCTAGCATAATGCATAGCTTTTGCTTAGTTTACACCTAGTGTCCACACTACTCCCCTAAAATGGACATCTTTAAAAACGCTGCTCACGCCGATTTAGTTTGACAACAAAACAGAGACATTTAAAAACCATGACGCAGACACCCATGTTCGCTTCCTGATTCGGTCTTATCAGCCACAACAGCAGGCTTGACTACCAACAAATTAACCCTTTCTATCAGTAACAGTTCCACCTGGTCTTCAGTCCAAGCAGAAAAATCTCTGCTCTTACTTTTCTCCATATCTGTTCTTTCTTCATATTATTATGCAGACCCAATTGCCATTTAAAAATCTGGTGTAGATGTTCAGGATGGTGTCTAATGGTTTTTGGGACCCCCTAAACTCTCCTGTAGGGCTACAATTAGGCCAAAACTTCAAAACAAGGCATTAGAGCCTGGTGATGATGATAATATTGATATTTGACAGAATAAGACAACACTGCAACACTGTACATTGTAAATTTAAATTCTGAGATTTCTCGTAAATTACATGATAAATCTGTGCTAAGCTAAAACTTGCCAATGTATCAGTCAGGTTCTACAAGAAAAATCTGTGATCCTGCTCTATCCAAAACTTCCTGTACAAGAAGGTAGTGCTTTAGATTTTTTGTTTTATGATATTAAACAGCAAGCTTGAAGCAAAAATCAACTCACATAAAAGGGTCATAAAAGGTCAAATAAAGGGAGCGTTTGAATTTAAAGTTGACACTTTTGTGACCGGGGTCATTATTAATGGCAGCCTGGGGGCAAAAAATTCATAAAACAACAAAGTAATTAAAAATAAATGTCCCTGACACTTAAAAAAAAAAGCCTGTTTTGTTGTTCACCTTGCTCATATTTTATTAGTGAGCAGCTGTCATCCCCTGTGGGCTGCTGTAGGTGATTCACAGCAGCCAATGAGCTTGTGTGATTTGGGTAAAAATAATTGAACCGCTTTATAATCAGAAAAGCAATGTGTTCACAGCCTGAAGGAGGAGAAAATGGCGCCGTGAAGCCGGGCAGTGGATGAACAAAAGCAACCCTACACAAAATAATGGAGACAATTAAACAACCAACACCATGAACTCAAAGATCTTTTTGTTTAACCAGAAACAGAAGTCTCGCTCGGAGATCTCACGAGAGGAAGGAACGACTGTTGACACAAAATATGTAAAAAAGAATGTCCTGCAGTCTGTCAGTCACCCAGTTTTTTCCTGCAGTCCGCCTGCTGCTCACAGGTGTGGGTGTGCACATTTTTGTATTCCCTTAATTGTTTTGTTCGTATGTGAGTATTTGAGTGTGTGCAAGTACAAACAGTGCTGTGAAAAGCAGCTGATAAATGAACTGGGTTTGGTGAAGTTCCATCACCACCACGTCTTTTGTGTTCTTAAGAGTCTACACCTTGAGGCAACGGAGAGACTATAGACACATAATGGCCCCCTGCCTCATTTTCTTTGGTTAATTTAATTAACCTTTGTTAAAGCTGCTGTTTCCCTGTGCACTGTACTAATGTTTCTCTATTGGTTCAATAGTGACTCAATAGTGAGTGTTTTTTTGCTCTCCATGACTCTCCATGCAGAAATATAAAACCAGAAAATCAGTTGGAAAAAGATCTTCTGGCCTTTTTTGTTTTAACTCCACCACAAGCTCTGATTTAGAATGGCCATTAGACGTCAGTATTAAACAACAAGCCTGGCAGCCCTTGCAGATTTATGGTTACTTAGTGCAATTATTTAATGCACCTTAATGCTCACAAGCCTCTGCATCTGGCTTTTACCCAGCACTGTACTAGACACACACACACACACACACACACACACACACAGTTACTGTATATGCAGACTTTGAGTCGGGCAGGAAAAGTGATGGTGACAGGACCAGCTGTGCTGCGTGAGGGTCAGGCTGGGGGCTCTCAGTTCTCCCCCGTGTGTGACCGTGTCACCCTCAGTTAGGTGTCAGGCCCACCAGGCTGCTGCACACACACACACACACACACACACACACACACACACACACACACACACACACACACACAC
>JAVQJD010098360.1:0-22088 GCA_036023655.1 Nannoperca australis | reverse complement strand
TCAGAATAGACTGGATTTAGCTAGAGCAGCGAAGTTTGCTACCAGTAACACAGAAACGCCAATAACCGGAAATGACACAATACGTTCACCTCAGCACGTCAGCCGTCAGCAGTCAGCAGTCCTTGCTCTCTGGTTACTACAAAATGTATTTCAAATTCTCCTTGAAAAACTCTGGGATGTTGGGTCTAGCAGTGGGCCTGAGGGCCCGAGTGGACATATTAGTAGTAAAGTGGGACAAGTTTGATGAAAACTGCTTCTGTCCAAAATTAGGCTGCATTTGAAAGACATATGTGACCGAGCGTATCCACCTGTTGTGATGTATTCTGTCCCAAAATGCAGACTTCAGAAAAAGAAAAAAAAACAATTACAGCAGCACAAACATTTTTCTCTGTCAACAACCATCTGTTGAATTTCTGAATCTGATGCTAAGCACTATTTGATTCTCCCTGTGACTGGTCCAGAAAGAAATGTCTCCTTATGAAACGGATGCAAACCTTAGATTAAGCTGCAAGAGGGAGATGTGTGTCTGTCAGCTTCAGAGGATTCAGTGTCCTGTGACTGAGAAACCCCTAAAATCTGAAGCAGCAACACAGACATGAAGTATCTTTCTCTTGTTTGGTTTGCCATCTACTGGTGATTCATTGTCTCTACATGCTGAGGAGGGTTTTTGTTTCTATGTCTAGTTGTTTGTTGGTGTATTTGTCTTATTGCTTTAGATAACTGCCTAATATAGAAGGTGCAAGATCCCATTCAGACAATATCAGTTTGGGTACAGTGATGTGTGATAGCTGTAGATCGTCCAGTTTCTACACACACACACACACGTGCAGTATAGCCACAAGTTAAGCTGCTATTTAACCTCTCAAGCTGTTGATTTTCCCCCTACATTTTCTCCTAGGATTGTTTAAAATTAAGCAAAAAAATACAGACTGTTCTGCCTGCTTCTTCCAACATCTCCCTGCAGTTTGGAACTTGCATGAAGCTTGAGGATCTCCAGTGTAATTTAAAATACATTTCAGTTGGTTTGAGCAATGGATGGCTGCAAACACATGTATATAAGGTTGAGGCACCAGAAGAAGTAAAGTAAGAAGTAAAGTACAGTGCAACAGGCACCACAGGCATGTCTAGATTTTTACAGACCAGTCCTGAAACCCTGCATTGATATTAAGCAGCATATATACTCTTTACTCTGGGGGTTGCTCAAAGGAATTCTGGGACATGTAGGAAATCGCCTACTGAAAAGAAGCAGATAATGCAGACTAGAGAAAAGTGAAATGACAATATTCAGTCGCCAAATAACTCCCGACCCTTGACATTAACACTTCTTTTTGCAGGAAGAAACCTCTCCTGTTCTATTTCAACATCTTGAAATGTACCAACCCAGCTATACTCATCAACCTACAGTGCCCCACAACACAGGTACTCCATTAACAATAACTGATGCATATGTGCTGCAGAAACAAAGCACCCACTTATCATGGTCACATCTGCTACAGCTGATTTATTGTGTCAGTTTAAGCTAAAGAGCATTCGATTGGGAAAAATAGGACTATTGTACTCTTCACTTCAAACACTGTAGAGCAACATAGAGTTTTTGCACAGATATATTGAATGTATCAATAAACAAGATTGCAGTTTATGTCAGTAAAAAAGTACTTGCTACTGAAAGCAGTTTACTGTTTACTAGATAACAGTAGTACTTCTCTTCCCTAAAGAAATTAACAAGCGTGCTACCTGTGTCAATTTCCTTCCAGATGTGCGTTTCAAAGTGCCCGGACAAGTTTGCCACCTACACTGAGATGCAGCTGCAATACAAACTCAGCAGGAGTTACTGGGAATATTACAGAAAGTTCTGTAAGCCTGGCTTTAATAACCCTGACAAGGTACCAATACTGATGAGATACATGTATTATTTATAAACGTGTACTGAGCTGGAATTACTACAGTACTTTATGTGGATTGATAAGCTGTGGTTAAATAAAACCAGTGATGTACAGCACAGAGTCTTGTGGTGTAGCAAAGGACTGGAGAGTTTCAGTATAGCGACCTCAGGAATCCATCTCTGCATCTTTACTGATGCTAATCTTTACTCCTGCTGTAAATCTGACCCCCCACCCTTCAGGCTCAAGTTCAGACCATAGACTGTATAAAATGATGGACGCATCTCTACTTCCTCCTACTGTACAAAAATGAAGCCAAAATATCTGAGATACAGGAGCTGCTATCTTACACTGGTGACGTCTTTTGGAGCCAGAGTCTGTGATCCATGTTGGTGTTGAGTTTTCATCTTTGGTAAAATGTATTGTAATGTAATGTACTTTGACTCTTCAGTTTGGTCCATGTCCCATCCACTAACATGGAGGTTTGTTATCTATACTGCAGCCAGCCATCAGGGGGCGATCAAGATATTTTGGCTTCACTTTTCAAGAGCTGTCCGGTTGTCCATCTTTATACATAGTCTACGGTGCAGACCAACAAAAATGATCTAATTTTGTACCTTTGTGTTTGTCTTTGTTTTTGTTGTTGTTCTAACTCTCCTGTCTCTCCTCTGTTTCTTCCAGCCAGTATCTCAGGTTCTACGAGATGAGGACTGTCCCTCCATGATTGTACCTAGTAGACCATGTAAGGATGAGACACCTCTCTCCAACCTACTGCACAATTCCAACTAATTATGTCAGTATTTGGATTTAAAAATAGACTGATTTAAGTCCCCACTTGACAAAATGAGACGTTTTTTGTAGACCAAAATCATTCAAATATCTTGTCCATCTGCTCTATCACATAAAATGGATGGAGTGTGCAATAATCATGCGGTCTAATCAGCATCTTGATATGCCACACCCGTGAGGTGGATGGATTATCTCGGCAAGTTCTCACTAACACAAATTTAGACAATTTTGTTACCAATATTTGAAAGAAATAGGCTTTTTGTGTACATAGAAAAAGTTTTAGCTCTTTGAATTCAGCTCATGTAAAATTGGAGCAAAAACAAAAGTGTTGTGTTTATATTTTTGTTCAGTGTGGAGAGAGAGAGAGAAAGCGAGAGAGAGAGAGAACCAGTCAAAAGTTTGGACACACTTTCCCATTCAAGTGAATTAACTTTTGACTGGTACTGTACATATATAAATATCATTGAGAACCTCTTTACTAATCAACACATTTTTTTTGTTTGGCTGGTTGTTTTCATTCATTTATTTACAAATGTATTGATTAGTTTTTTACGGAAGCCGAGAGCGGCCATGCTTGCAATAATTTTTTAATGCCGTTATCTCGAGATCACGAGTACATTTTTTCGTTATCTCGAGAAAACGAGCTTTGTTATCTCGAGATCACGACTTAATTATTCCATTATCTCGAGAAAACGAGCTGAGACAGTTTGAGAACAGACCGCTGCGAAAACACACTGATAATCTAATAAACGACATTTATGAATCAAATTTCAAACCCATCCACTATATTTATTAGAAACGTGTGTTTTTTTAATTACATACGTATTCTACATGATTGCACAGTTCTGTTTGGAACAGCAATATTATGTTATACTTCATATTTACTCATGCACAAGCTGGCGATACTGTAACGTTGTTGATTTTAATTTGGGCTTATTTTAGTGGTCAGTCTCAAATTGAGCTTGCTGTTTCTCCAGTTATGAATCCTCGACGACAGTCATGGCAGTGATCTTGAAGGCTCAATTGTGTAATCCTTCCGTGATCTCGAGATAACAAACTCGTTTTCTCGAGATAACGGAAATATTTACTTGTGATCTCGAGATAACGGCATAAAAAAAATGATTGCAAGCATGGCCGCTCTCGGCTTCCATAGTTTTCGCATATTTGTTAATCTATCTCTTATTATATATTATTAATCTGTCCGCCCCTTCCATAGCCGATGATGCCACAGAATGGGGTGACACCTCTAAACTAGTGTGGGACAGCATAGTGAGAGAGGGCCTGATTACCACTAAGTCCTCTTTCAAGTAGAAAGTTGCTCCTCATACAGGTATGAAGAATGGGAGAATACATTGGAAAGGGTTAAATAAATAAATACATCTCTGTCCTGACCTGTCCTGGTTCCACCCTGCAGAAAATCATGGTGCTTACAGTTCAAATGGGATTAGTATCAACTCTTGAAATATCAGGTCACTCTCACCTTGATATTTTTAATAATTATGCACTCACGTTGAATATAATAAGGATTTAACTGTGTGTGTGTGGGTGTGTGTGTGTGTGTGTGTGTGTGTCAGTCTTCCAGAGATGTCTACCAGACCTCATCACTCTGAATGGGACGGTGACTGTAGCTAACAGAACCAGGTTTAAAGACGCTCTGGAAATGGCACGCAGTGTTACTGAACTCCAGCATGCTGCCAAGTACTGTAACAGCTTCTTTCACATGTTTTTAAAATGTCTTTCTTTTTCTGTCTCGTGTGTTTTTCTTGTCACTAGTTGTCTGATGACATGTAACTACAGTAGACTTTCTACAATTTTCTGTTTTGTTCAGATCTTCTCTGTGGTTTAGCTCAAATAAATGTCACAGTTTGTTGGGCAGTGGAGAGATGTGATTAATGATTGGAATGCTTAGTTTCAAAATGCTGGCATTAGAAAAGAAAAATATTGATGTGTTTGTGTATTTTGTGTACCAGAGGCAGATGTTTTGCTAAAAAATAGCTCATCAAGACATAGAATGCAAATGTGTATTAAGCATCTATCTGATTCTAAACAATTGTAAAAACATGACATTTCTGTGTCTGTCTTTGATTTAACATCAATGCACCAGTCACATTCCCACTTTTGTATACTAACATTCTCCGTCCTCCATGCAGGGGTATAACAGAACTAATGGACACTAAGGAGCTGGGCGTGAAGATAGTGGAAGATTATGCCAAATCATGGGCATGGATACTTATGTAACTACACACACAACACACACATAGCGTCAGCAGTTATCGGTAGCAGTTCTGCTTCTATCTGTTAAAAAACGTTTCTAAGGAGTAGTTTGTGAGTTGTCACCACTCGTGTGTCACATTTTCTCTGAACAACATCCACAGTAAATGCACTCCATTAAGTGGTACTAGGTGTTTCAAGTTTATTCTATTGAACACATGTTTAAAAGTGCCTCACAAGTTAAAGTTGTAATTCTTAAGATCTCACTCCCGGTTGACTCGGAACAGTAAACAGTGAGATTGATATCAATAAGATAAAACTTTGCTGGATTACAATCATAATACATTTAGTTTGTAAAGCTCTTTTTTACAGCCAAAGTGCCAGGTACAGAATTACATTACAGGTACAGACCAAATTATGTGCTGCATCATCTTTCTGTGCGCTTGAAGGCAGTCTCAATATAGCCCGCAGAAAAACTTCTATAGAGAGATAATAATAATGACATTTCTTTGAAACCTGAAATAATTTTGCTTGAAAAACAGTCAGATGAAACGTGGAGGTTTCATAATCGGAACCAGTGTAACACTGGTTTCAGGTTGCATCTACATATCTAACCTATTTGAACATGATGTTTTGAACTGTCACTTGTACCTGTACATGTGTTACAGAGGTCTGCTGTTATCCTTGGCTGTGAGTCTGGTCTTCATCTTGCTGCTGAGGTTCACAGCTGGGCTGCTGTTGTGGACCACCATCATCACTGTCCTACTGCTGCTGGCATATGGTGTGAGCTTAGGGCTTTACATTTTTCCTACCTGAATCTGCTACTCTTAACCTTCAACACACTGGGAGGAAACACCTGATGCGGAGGAAACCACCTATTAGTATTCTTTAGATTCCTCATTGACCTGTGTAATTCCTCATTGACCTGTGTGTGTGTGTGTGTGTGTGTAGGTATGTGGTACTGCTCCACACAGTTGTCCCGGATCAGACACAGACCAGGCTCTGATGTTGCCATTGTAGAAGTCGGCCTGCAGACTGACCTGCAGGTCTATCTACAACTCACACAGACATGGATCATATTATGTAAGTCTTTAGAATCCAGATTCTTACTTTTGGATATTTAGTGCCAGTCTTCTTAAATGAAGATCTCTGTAACATGCTATTTTCATCACAGAATCATGGAACCCTTCATGAAGCAGCACTTATCAGACAATTGTTGACCAGTCTGCTTTATTCATGCATCGTGCCTCATTCAGATATGTTTTGATGTTTTTGTGTACTAAAAGTATATCATTTTATAAAAACTTGATTTGTTCTGATCGATGACTATAATATTATATATAATGCAAATCTATATTTTGCACCTCCCAAAAAATTATGAGATTATATTCATTTTTATGGGTCTAAGTCAACCAATGTGGTCATAAATCTCTGCTGCCTCAGCACCCATCATTTTGAGGGGAATTAGAAATAAATTCACGCCTTAGTTTCAAAACTGTAAACTTGGAGGGAATTGGAACAAAAGCAAAAATGTAAGAACTGAAACTTTGCAATTACCTCGGCTTCAAAAAACAAAAACAGCAAAAAGTGTGTGTTGTTTGTATTTGTCAGTGGTGTCTCTGGGGGTGACAGAAGCGTCAATCTTGTTGATGTTGATCTTCTTGAGGAAAAGAGTCCGCGTGGCTATCGCCCTGCTCAGAGAGGCTAGCAAGTATGAACTCTAAAGACATTTAAAGAAGGGGATTATTGATTTACTGTATGATGGTTTTCCTGACTCATGGGTTCTGTGTTTTTGCAGAGCCATCGGGCACATCATGTCCACACTATTCTTTCCAGTCATCACCTTCCTCTTGTTGACAGTTTGCCTCTCCTACTGGGCGGTCACTGCCGTGTATCCTTCAGAGCGCTCACAAGATACACCAGGACACAAAGGAAAGAGAAACACATTTACATTTATAAATCGTTTTTTTGTAGTTCAGAGCTCATATTGAAATATGTATCTGTAAAATTCTGCAGTATCCCGAGGACAGAACATGGATTTTCTATTTCATTAGCTTTCTAACCAGCTTGTCAGATGTGTCTTTAACCAGCACTGTGAAATCAGTTACCTAGCATCCTCAGGGGAAGCCGTCTACAAAGTGATGTCTCCTGATGTGAGCTGCTCCTACGCTAACAGCACTTGTAACCCTGAGGTACAGGACATTACCTTTAATATAATTATTTTATTGTTCTGCTTTTTGAAGTCATACATGATATTTAGCAGTGAGTTTTGGGTGCTAAACATTCAAACTCCAAAGGTCTGCGGTGGGTTTTCAATAGGAAAATGACAAAAAGCAGCTTAAAACGGTGTGTTTGGGCTTGTGTTATTTGTACTGTGCAGCTGGGCTCATTTACATTTTCAGTCTGATAAATGCTGCAAAATTGAAAAAGTACAGTGAACAAACTTTCCCTAATAATAAAAACTACCAGAAGTAATTGCTTAACAAATGAAATAGACCCTTTTATGCAGCCGACATCATCAAAAATATGCGCATTGAAAATTGATTTAAAGGTGTTACCAGCATCAAAATGTCTGGGTGTTGCCTGTTCAGTTGTCAGAATTGATATTCAAACAGTGGAATCAAGTTCTGACAGGATCACGACCGTTTCAAAGCAACCATGGCTGCAAGCTATTAAATGTGTTGACTACAACTGGACTGAGGAATCAATCAAAAATGCTTGTGTTTGTAGCGCCCATTTTATATCCAATATATACAGGATGTTTTAATGGACCAGGGCTTGAAATTAATTCTTGCTTTATGCCAGATTGTGTCTGTGGCTAAGAAGTCTGTACATTTTTACCGTTTAGTATACCAACCTATGCTCAATCAGGTTTTGACTGCAAATAAATAATATTGCCACTGTGTGTAACTCCTGAAAAAGTTAGTTTCATGCCTTGGTTATGATTACATTACAGGGAAAAGACACAGGATTTCTGATGTGGTGAGGAAAGTAATAAGTGAAAGGGGAGAAAATGTCAGTGAAACAGAAGCAGAATTCATGTTTGCATATCGACTATATCATCGAGCCCTGAACTATGCTAGCTAGCAACAACACAAAATACTACTTACCCTGCCATGCAGGTACAACTCAGCCTCATCTATAGTAGTCTTGCATCCTTGACTTTGACGGTTGAGGCTTTGTAATGTTATTTGACTGTACTTGACCACAGATAATGTAGTCGTAAGCATCTAGTGATTACGTCTGGCTACTGAACATTGGGCCACTGGTTAATGTCTTCTACCCACACAGTAAGAGCACACACATCTGGAAGTCGTCACCATTTTCTGTTTATGTTTATGCCGTCTGTCATCCTTCCATTGCCAAAATGCAAACTTACGTATGCCGCCATCTACAAACTCCTAGAAGGGTCTATGAGAGGGCTTGAGTTAGAGTTCACATTCACACCTCCACACATCTGGCTAATTGGTTTCAAAGAAGTTACAAAAGTTGTTGGATGCAGCCAGCGCTTGAAAGGCATGTCATGTCAGACCCTGTTAGCGGAGCTTTGTTAGAAGCATAGTGTCAAATAAACCAGTTCTTAAGTGAGTAGTCATAGAATTTCTTGTGTCATTTCTCTACTGTGGGAGACTGTGGCTCATTAATCCCAGGGTTGGCACTTCGATTCCCCACAGGAGGTTGTATAAGCGCTATATAAGTGAAGTCCATTTACCATTACTGTCAGCTAAAGCCATGTGATGTGATTATGATTGTTTAAGATCAGTATCTTTTAAAACAAGTCTGCACAGTGATTCATATATTAGCAAATAAAGTTCATATGGCACAAATTGCACAAACATGCTTAAAGACATAGTAAATACCTTTCCTGTGTTGTCCTCCTCACATCTCTGTCAGACCTTCAATGGAACCAACGTCTCCAAATCAGCGTTGTGTCTGGGTTCTCAGTGTCTGTTTGCCTTCTATGGTGGGGAGACATCCTACCACCGCTACCTCTTCCTGCTGCAGCTGTTCAACCTACTGGTCTTCCTCTGGCTGGTCAACTTCAGCATGGCCCTGGAGCAGTGCACCCTGGCTGGGACGTTTGCTAGCTACTACTGGGCCAAGAGGAAGCCTCAGGATATCCCACCATGTCCACTCTTTTCATCATTCAGCAGGGCTATCAGGTCAGGACACACTCAGAAGACCAAGCCTTAGACTCATCATTTCATACATCAAATGTGTGCAAACATGTGGGACTGGTCCTGTGTCATCTTTTGTCCAAAGGTGGCGATACATAACAGACAGCCCTGTATCTAAAAATGCATCAAGCTCTTCCTCTGATTGTCTGCAGGTATCACACAGGCTCTTTGGCATTGGGATCTTTAATTCTTTCAGTTGTCCAACTGGTCCGGATCATATTGGAATACCTGGAGCAGAAACTCAAAGGTTTACATACACACACACACACTAACACATAAAGGCAGTTTCTCTTTGCTTCCTCACTACTGCTTTAATTGCCGCTGCTATCACTATACTCATGTTGGATGTGTTGATCCATGTAGGTGTTGACAACAGCCTATCCAAGTTCCTAATGCACTGTCTGAAATGCTGTTTCTGGTGTTTGGAGAAATTCATACGCTACATGAACCGTAATGCTTATATCATGGTGAGTTGGTTAGCGTGAGTAGTATGAATTCTAGCTCTCCTCTGTTCATCTGGTCAACAACCACCCTGCCTTGTTGCGATAGCTGTGTTTTGTCTCTTCTCCACCAGGTGGCGATCTATGGTAAGAACTTCTGTACCTCAGCAAGAGAAGCCTTCTTCCTGCTGATGAGGAACATGGTCAGGTGAGGAAGTCGCAAGTTCGGTGATCCACTCTTACTCTTGCCAGGTCTTTTTGTGTGGATACATTTCTGTGAGGTTATTTTAGCCTTTATAAGAGAGGATGGCTGTTATCATTAATCTGCTGTGAACACACTTCCCATGTGTGAGTGACTGAGATTGACAACACAGGCAGTGCCCTGTGCAGAGCAGCACATAGCCGGTCAGTCAGAGCGAGTCACCTTTTCCTCCGGCTGTGACTGTGAGCAGCACACTGGCACTCTGTGTGTTAATGAGAGCAAGGCTTTCTGACTCTGTGTCTACTATACAGGGTTGCAGTTCTGGACAGAGTGACAGACTTTCTGTTGTTTCTGGGCAAAGTGCTGATAGCAGGAGGAGTTGGTAAGTTGCAATGCAAGGCAAAAGTCTTCCATTGGATGAGCCCATAGACTCTATATAAAGATGGTCTACACTTTCTTCTACTGTACAAAAAAGAATCCAAAATATGGGGCTGGGCTATTGAGCTATACTGCAGCCAGCCACCAGGGGCCATCAAGATGTTTTAGCTTCACTTTTGCACACATCGTCCATCTTTATACACAGTCTGTGGTCGAGTCACTCTCATGTTTATGTTCAACATTATAATTTTCTTCCTTACTTACTTTTTAACTCATTATATCTTTCAGAAAAATATAACAGCACAGAGATCAGAAAATACATGTAGACAGTGTGTCACTGTGTGTCTGTGTGTGTTTCAGGTGTGGTTGCATTCTTCTTCTTCACTAGGAGGATCCCTGTTATCCAGGAGGAAGTGCCCAATCTCAACTACTACTGGGTCCCCTTACTGGTCAGAGTCACACACACACACACACGTTGACTTAGGTCACTTATGGGGACATTACATAGACTAACATTAATTTCCTAGAGGCAATCATCTTTTTCCCAATTGGCCACAAGGCTTTTGTCCTTAATTAGACAAGCCATCCTCAATTAACTGGTCTTGAGTCTAAAATGTATCCCCGAAGGGAGCCTACGTCAAAAACACACACACAAATACATACTGTACATGCACTCACATGATGAAAATGTTTTCCTTATGGTTCAGCTCCCCCGTAAAATAATTTAGTTGTAGCACCTACAGAATGTGATTGCACACAAATACCACACAATTGGTTGACAACATGCTAGGTACTCAAATTTACCTTTGGCCAGAAATCCACAGGAATATACATTATATGTACCAACAAGTAATGCTGTTATTTCTAGATATGGAAATACACAGAAAGACATATACACAGGTCATTGTTAAGAACAACACTTACCGGGGCTTTGGGTTTCATTTTGTGTTTTTAGAAGCATGTTAACCTCAAAATGATGATGTCACCGCTGTGTTTTATCACATCAGACTGTGGTGATTGGTGCTTACCTAATCGCTCATGGTTTCTTCAGCGTCTATGCCATGTGTGTTGACACACTCTTCCTCTGCTTCTGTAAGTACTACATGGTTGCTTTCAGAATGGGGTGCTCTGCACTGAAAACAAACAGGCTCCAGTGGTGATAATGGCACTAAGTTTATAAAATCAATAGTACATTATTTAGTTTGTAATCATTTGCTTTTAAGTTTCAATGCCTTCACGTGATGGAAACTGGGTTTTTAGTGCTCACTTAGAAGAAATGACAATTAACAAGTAACCTGTGGAGCATTTCAAAAGGAATATCTGGCAGCGATTTCATTTTAGCCTTTGATTCTCGAGTATACCAACCGCTGATTGAAAGTATGCAAATTTTTATAATTGTGTCCTGGTTCTAACACGTACGTGTCAACAGCAAGACAAAGTAGTTCCACTGTGCAGTCCAATTACAGGCTGCAAACAACCCCAACTGTTTTGTCACAATGGCAAAGCAGTCCAACGCTTAAGTGGCAAAACCTTAGACAACCACAGCCATCCCTTAAATCACCACTTTCAGCTTCTGCCATCAGGGCAAAGGTGCAGAGTCCCCTGTGCAAAAGAATACATGTATAGACAGCCACTGTTTGAAGCCAGCCTGCTAGCTTTTTTCTTTTCTTTCTGAACCCTGAATCAGTCCTCACCACCGAGCTCTTGTAGCTTCTGTTGTGTTTTTATGTGTCCTGTCTGGATGTGATTGTGATTTTGAAATGTCTGCCTTTTGCATGCAGAAGTATTTTTCTATCAGTGCCACATGCTCCTATAATCTCCATGTAGTGTAAACTATTCTTCAGTCAAATCAAAGCTAATGCAGTGATCATTGTCTGCAGATGTCAGAATGTCCCATTAGAGGAGAGGGTGCAGTGATGTGAGTGATGAATGATGAGATCTCTTTTGTGGCTATTTAACAACTCTAACTGGATTCTTTTTGTCTCTGCTTGAATTGAATCACCCTGCTATCCATCTGTTCCACTTCCCATCCATACATCTTGATTGATCTTTATCCTCAAACTTGAAATCCATCCTCGACTCCCTCCATCTCCGTCAAAACCCGTTCATCCACCCAATCCATCCATCCATCATCCACTTTTTCTTCCATGCTTCTCCTCCATCACTGCACTCATCTGTCCAACCAGGCGACGACCTGGAGAGGAATGATGGTAGTTCAGAGAAACCTTACCTCATGTCCCCAGAGCTGCACAGAATTCTGGGGAAGTCCGGTCAGGTGCGTTGATATGCTGACCTCCTGTCCACAGCCTCAGCAGCCAGAGAATCCAAGAGATGAATAAATATGAGACTACAGAAGGTCAATCATCTCTATAACACCAGACAGTCTTGGTGGATTTTTCCCTTGTTTTGTTTTTTATTTCTGTAAAGCTCATTCTCCAAGTGGCTGGTCTGGTTGAATACTGCTAAACTTGTCGAGATGTGGGAGGAGAATTTCTCAGTCACAGTGATGTCAGAAATGTTTGAAACCAAAAGAAAAATCTGAATAAGTCAAACATATAGAAAACCTAACATAAACGAGATTAAATTTACCTTAATATGCGGCAGCTGCTAGACCAGGTCTTGCAGGACTGTTCATTTTGTCTCCTGGACTCCTCTGCAGTGTCGCCCTGCTGCACCTTGTGATGTGGTGCCATTGTTGGTCTGACTCCCTGGAAGAAAGAACTCATATTTAAGCTCTCAAATCAGAACATGAGAAGAACATTGTTTGTATTTAAGATTTGGTTTGAAAAGACCTCCTTTGAACCTTTTATGTGCCGTGTGGTTTGAAAAGTTCAAAAACTTCTTGTGTGAACCAAAATCCAGGACACTGGAAGTGTTGCTGGTGCACCTCACAGTACAGTACCGGAGACAGTGAAGTGTGCTCTCATTTCCAACCAATAGAGTCACAAACTAACTGTAACAATCCTTACTTTTCTACCCGGTTATCACTTTATTACTTAATCAGTGTACAGTGTAAGAGTATCTACACCTCTCTGCAAAGCCATGACGTATCAGGAGTGTGTAAAGTTTCGGAGTAGTGCTTCTTTTTCACATAGTGATGTATCACTTTTTCATGATGTGTGGCAGCTGAGGCTCTGGAGGTAGAGCGGGTCGTCCACTGATCACAGGGTTGGCGGTTTGATCCCCAACTTGTCCGTGTGTCTAAGTGTCCTTGGGCAAGACACTGAACACTAACATTGGTGTGAGTGGGTGAATGAGTAAAGCACTTGGGATATATATGCGCTGTATAAATGTAGCCATTTATCATGTGACAGAAGACATTGAGCATATGATGCTGAACAGGTGCATTCACACAGAGATGGCTCAGATCTGGAATATTATGTGGCCAAATTTTCTCTGCTCAGTTTAAGTCACCGGGAGTTCAAATGGCTTTCTTCTTCTATGTAAAGCCAAGGTCACAGTTTATAATCATTCTTCTAAGATGGATTGATTTTTGTATTTTGTAATGTGGGTTTGTTTTGTTATTTGTAAAGTTGCTTCAAATATAATGCAATGTTCATTTCTTAATTAAAAAATATTAATAAATCCAGAATTTAGTTGTAATGATTTGTTCAAATTATGTTTGCTGTTCTCCATGAATACATGACTGCATTTTGAATTTATACAGAGTAAGGTTACTCTGAAGAATGAAATTGTGTGATTTCATTCAATGCATGACCTAGAGGAGTGTTAAGTGTAATCATGAGAAAACATCAAAGTCAGCAGGTGAACACTGAGAAGAGGAAGGTCACCCTGCTCTTAAGAAGACTCATAGCCAGGGTAGCTTTTAGAGAGGATCGATACCAGGAGTCGCCCCGGTGCCAGAAAGTAGGGGAAGGTTTCTGCAGACAGGTGTTGCAGCTTAGGAACAGCATAATGGCTCACAGTCCATGTCTCAGCATCTTACCAATGATCAAGTTAACCAGAAACATCCCATCATATCAGGAGGAGCTTAGTACGAAAGGTTTAACACTTCCTGCAATCCGAAGAATAAACCACTTTGGACTGAATGTTTTGTTCTTGTGTATCTCCGTGTTTGGTTCCTACAGACCTGAGAGTCGAACAAGAAGAAAAAAGCAGCAGTGACAATGGGACAACAAATATCTCGTCATGTTTGATACGTGTTTTCTATCTTACAAGTCTGAAGGCCTTTACACACCAGGGACATGGTCAATACTTGCATGTGAATATTTCTCATCAAAACTATTCATATGGGCAGTGATGTCGGTCTGCAATAGATAGATAGATCGTGCCAGCTCATTCTACTGATAAACAAATATACATCTCTGAAATACTACATAAATAATATGTAATGTGTGATCCCGTGTCCGGTGTTACTTTGGGTATGTGCAGAGCCCTGCAGGTAAAAAGCTGCAGTGTCTCCTGGATTTGATTAATATGACGAGTCAAACCTGCTCCTTCCACCAGCCCTCTACATCAGCTCCTCGCTGTCCTGCGTCCAGAGATGCTGCTGCACACAGTGACCTTTGTGTTTCTCCAGCCTGTATTATATGACAAACAATCAGCAGGTCCATCTGATAAAAAGCTTGCTACAACTAACTAGTTTTGCTCCTGACAGTAGTAATAGCTGTCATTACTGCGAGTAATAGTTGTTGGAGTAAATCCACGATATCCAATTGGAACCGAGGATTCAGATTCTGGGCGGGTCTGTTTAGTCAGGATGGACAGAGCATGAGGGAGGGAAGGAGAAAGAGGAGATGATGTGAAGTCTGACCAGGACAGACAAACCAGAAAGCCGAACAGCTCCGATTTCACAACTTTTAAAGCCGAACAAAGTAAAAATGTGCTGGAGAAAAGTTTTGTGTAAGAGAACGACGTGCTGACGGGTCGGAACAACTTGGGTTCCAGCCAATCAGTGTGTCAGTAGGCTCCGCAACCGGGTCCGAACCATGCCGGTGAGACGGGGCCATGTGGCGCCCCAGAACACTTTCCTGGACACGATCATCCGCAATTTCGAGGGGCAGAGTAAGTACAAGCGTTCCAACTAGAATCATAGCAGGAGACAAGAAAACATGACTTCCATTCTCCTGCTTTGGTTCATGTCTATTACATTTTAGGTGTAGCTGGGATGGAAAACATGTTTTCTGTTTACAGCAAGGCTTGTTTTCTTAACCTTAATCTTAATGATGTTATTTAAAAATGACTTCATTATGTTATGGGTCAAATGGATCCGTGTGTTTCCATACTGAATGAAATAAATGACTGGATGACTCAGTCGGTGTTAGTAAGCGCGTCAGGCTGACGGTCAGCTGTTCGTGCATCTAAATATCTTAAATCACTTGCAAACTAAAACTCTACTTTTAAATATTCGTGCATAAAGTACAGCAGAATCAAAAGGGCACATAATAACTTACACTGGTAACGTAACAGAACCAGGGATCTAACACGTATACAGCAAACCAGTGTAGCTGAGGTCACTGCCAGAATCAGTTTATACTGTGACTTGAGGTTTGAACTGAACACTGCTGGTACAACAGGCTGTAGTGTTCTAACATTTTGTGATTTCCACAATAAATCAAAAAACATTTACACGTGAATTTCCTATTTGCTATATTATAAATTTCAATGCGTCAACAACTGAAACAATGTATTTTAAGTGGTTTTATGAAATATGTACAGTTGCTAAATTGATTTAAATACAAATGTAAAACACATAATCAATCAAAATGAAAAAGATTATTTCTCCTTCATATTATTGAGATTATTCTTTTTGTATTATTTATAATTATTGGTCCAGGTAAAAGCTACGGGGTCACATGACAAATTTTATAGACTCGGCCACTCCCCTGACTGACTGGCCCAGCTAAGGAAGTGGGACTGTCTGTCTTCATCTTTCAGATATTTGTCATGCTGTAAACAAACGTGTTTCCTCTGACTATTACCAGTTGAAAATTTGCCAAGATGGCTAAACTGACACATTTACATGTGCACTGTCCCTGTAACTTATAAAATAGTATAAAAATAAATAAAATATGTTATTTATTATGTATAAATAAAATAAAGTAAATTAGCATACAACTGATTATCGTTAACATATGTAGTCTAGTTTATGTAGATACGATTTTTTAAATATGAATGAATGTACTTGGTTCAGATTTGTAACAAGTCGTTACAACTGTCCCAGTATTACCAGTAATGTGAACAAGCCTGACTGCTAGATTGACAAATGTTAGTCAATTCTATTTAAAGCTTACAAAACTGTGTTTTTAATCTCAGGACAGTATCGATTAAATACATGTGAGAAACGTTACCTTTTTACCTCAAATAACACTGTTTGTTGGTCGGCTTTAAAAGTGTCTCCTTTTTTGTAAGCACGAAGACAATCTAACTTATCACGTGGGGACTGGGTGTAATTCCGCTAGTTTGTTTCTGATTGGAGAAATTCAAAGTGTTACAACTGTCCCATGGTGCAACTGTGTCTTGGTCACGCCCAGCTCTTTACAAGTGTCCTGAAGGATGACTTGTTATTCTGGATGGCTGGAGACAAAAACATTTGTACATGTTACTTGTAGCTGTGTGCATCATTCATGTACAGCACACTAAGTTGTACTTGCACCCACTGAAATGTTGTGCCTGAATGAGGAAGTGCTGAAAGTGGTCGAGCTGAAACACATCAAGCTGTTCTGGAGCTCTCCTGTTGTTATGCAATGTGAAATGTTAGAATTTATTGCAATGTCCTTCTTAGAGCTATCAGTAAGAGCCTCCCTTTATACTTTTTACCAGTTGAAGCGCCTGTATAGTCATTTCTTCAATAGATAGGCAAGAAAATCTAAACGCAGCCTGGCTTGAGCTCCCATCCCTGGAAAACTTTTCCTTCATTGCATTAGTGTGAATGCACAGGATGTGATTAAAAGTGTAAAACTATGAGACTTTTTAAAGATTTTTGAGGAGATTTAGGGAATTTTCACACACACATTGGTCTGGGGTGGGAGCAACAAAGTAAATACAGACAGAAGATCCTGTGTTGCATATTTCTGTGAGAGACACATTGCTGGTTCCTTCTCTGACTAGCTGCTACTATGAGAAACAGTTAGTAGGCTGTGCCACGGCTACAGGAGTCGTTTAGCTGAATCTTGTGCAGTATACCACATCAAGGCCGGATCATGTTCCCACAGAGACCACCTCTTCTAAAGGGTCTCGGTGCGGTTGTTTTAGTCCACACTCGAGTGTGATCATTGTTTTCACACTAAATGGGCAAACGCACCAGGGTTTGTTTTAACTGAACCAAACAGGTTAGGTGTGAAAATGCCCTTATAGTTTATGACAGATTCAATTCAATTCATTTCAGTTTTATTTATATAGCACCGTATCATAACAAAGTTATCTCAGGGCACTTTTTTGTATGGAGCCGGTCGAGACTAACTCTTATATTTACAAAGACCCAACAGTTCCACCATGAGCAGCACCTGGAGACAAGAGTGGCAAGAAAAACTCCCTTTTAACAGGTAGAAACCTCGAACAGAACCAGAACCAGGCTCTAGGTGGGCGCTCATCTGTCTCGACCGGTTGGATTACATTCAGACTGCAAAAGTGGCTCCAACCTGATTTTTTTGCTCATGTGCGAGTCAAATCAGTTTACAGTCTTTTTAATTTGTGTGTTCTTTATCATATAATACAGGCTGATGAGAAACATAGATAAATAAATAAAATAAAAAAATTTGATCTGAGCAATAAATCCGAATTCATCACTAAGACTTGCAGTGTACTATCTGGTTCACCAGCAATCACAGGCAGTATGCTGATAATCATGCAGTCTAAGTAATGTAATGATAAATCAACAACAGAGAGGAAGTATCAGCTTCACTCTTTAAAACAACAATTACACTTCATCCATTGTTGAGGGGGTGAAAGGTTTCCTTATAGCCTTGGTTTTGTCTGTGTAAAGTAGTGACATTTAGTTATGTAATATTTAATATGTGTTTATTCCAGAACACTTCCATAATCCCCATACAGACAAACTATTACCTTGTGTGATTTACATAAGCCCTTCTAGTGTCAGTCGTTCTGTATGTGATCCTGATGCTGCCTGTCTGACCTTCTCCACCACTGATGGAGGTGAGAATGATCAGTCCTGGTTTAGTGATGCAATGAGGCACTCAGGGTGTCACAAATGGATCTTATTCACCAGGGGTTAATAAGCTACCATTTGGGCTGGTCACTAAATTCTCACTTTAAATACAATAATACTCTGATGATCTTACAGGTATAACATTTGTAATGAAGCTGCTTTGCTATCAACAGACCCCATTACAGTTTTTTACCACTTGTAACTTCACGTTTTCAAACTCTGCACAGCAGCTGTCAGTGTTTTCTCACTCAAGCTCAATCACCACCAAACCAAATACTGAAAATCAGACTGCAGTTTACTACATTCTGCCTAATCTACATCCAAAAAGAAATACAAATGCATTCATTCTTTATTGGGACCTACAACACTGAGCGCCTATTTTTATTTGTTGATGACCTCTATGAGAGACTTGTGCCAGGTGACGAGAGGAGGAGGTGGGGAGAATTCAGACCGTTTTGTAATTGTATAGGATGATGTGGCTCCATTCCTATTATTATTTACCTCATAGAATGTTTGGGACCAGAAGCCACATGATCACATGTCCCTCTGTGACACAATAACTGCTGGATGTCTGGACATATCTGCAGCAGGCTGTCAAAATCAGACAGAAGGATCCTTTCCATTCCAGGTGGATTACAGGAGAGAACAGAAGGTGTGATGTGGATCACAACTTGATGAGGATGAGAACAACTGATTATCACTGTTGTACTTCTATATATGCAGATATCCTATACAAGTACGTAGAGTGAATATGTATAGCTTTGTATTGTATTACTGGAATTACTTTAGTTTGTGCACTTGGAATTACTCTGCAAAAATGAAACAAAAATCCTATTGAAGCATTGAAGCAACACTTGTGATTCATTGAGGTGACAAACACTGAGGTTGCACAGTCCATGCAATAAAGAAGTGCCCGTCTGTCATTGTAACGGAATTACTTTTTAAGCCCCCTATTAACACATGAAACAATTATGCAAAACTGTTCATGATAAAATTCAGCTTATGCAGCAAAGAATAGCCCCAAGCCTAACTATGTCTAGCAATGTGTAACATTTCTCATCTGCAGTACTCTAAAAAATTCATAAGTTGGTCCTTTTCTTTCCCTTGTTTTTTTATTTGTAAGCACAAAGTGTGTGTGGTTCACATTCCAGCATTATAATTATCCTGTCATGTCCCATCCTGTTGTTGTGAGTGATTGTCTTCTGCTGCCTGACAGCCTGGAGCAGTGGTCATCCTTTGATACGGTGCCAAGTCCAAGTCCAAGTGCATTCAAATGAGCAATTTTCTGCATGTTTTTTGTATGGGGGTTATATGTATCATATGGAGGACCCCCTAGTGAGCATGGGGAGAACATGCAAACTCCACACAGAAAGGCCTGGAATTGAACCCACGACCTTCTTGCTGTGAGGCAACCACACACAATGCACTGAGCCACCATGCCACCGCATGGTGCTTTTGAGTCCTTCTCCTATGGTTATCTGTCATTACAAAGTCAAATGTTACAATTACACCTAAATTCTACACATTGTGTTCCAGAATTTCCAGATTTGCAATATGTTGCATTGCTTAGACACATGGTCCACTCTCAGCGTGTGTGTGTGAGTTTAAGTTTTATGCTCTGTGGATTTTTTTCAAGTACATTGAGAAGTTGTAACAACTAGTGCGTGCTTTGCCCCCAGAGGTGCTGCTTACAGTGTCGTCAAGAACTGCTCATCCACTCGACTTCACACTCGACACTGCGCTATCTTAGGTTCTCAGCAATACACCCGCCAAGTGTGAAGTTGATCAGATAAACAGTTGTTGAGATAATCGACAGACAGATTCCTTCCTTTATTGTTAGATAATTGGAAGTTTGTTGAAAGCCTTTTTTTTCTTCCTAATCCCTCCTTTCTTCTCTTTCCTGTTCGCCACAGATCGAAGGTTTATCATCGCCAACGCACAGGTGGAGAACTGCGCGATCATCTTCTGCAATGATGCCTTCTGCAGGATGTGTGGTTACACCCGGGCAGAGGTAATGCAGAAGTCCTGCACCTGCAGCTTCCTGTATGGACCTCACACCAAGAGACCAGCGGTGGCCCAGATGGCTAAAGCTCTGTTGGGAGCAGAGGAGAGGAACGTGGAGATTTCCCTCTACACTAAAGATGGTATGATCCTGTCAACTATGATTTTCATAGATTCTGTCATTATTTGCATCAGTTATGGTAAGATAACCTACTGTAGCGGAAAACACCAAATACATGGGCTTTTAATACAAATGGATACCAATTGAAGTAGAAATATGATACTCAACTTTGGTTATCAGAAATAATCAATACTTAGATTAAATAACAGAATTTAACTAACATTAAATTCACCTGGGGGCACCACCCTTGAAAAAGGGATATATTCAATGAATTAATTCAGTCTCAGTCTAAATGTTGCATGAACAGTGACTTTAAAACTTAATACACACAAACCACATAGCAATCAAGTTCTTTATTAATGAAAGGCTTATTAAACTATTAACTTAACACACAACTAGAACTACCAGTCACACAAAGGAATGAATAAATACATCCACGAATTAATCCAATGAATACAGCAAAGTACAATTAATAAATTCATCAATGAAATTTTGAATACAACAACAGACAATGAATGCATGAAAAGAAGACCATTTTATACCAGATGACACAGTGAACAATCATCTTAAAATCTGTGTTAAACACAGGTAACTTTTATAAACACAGGTAAAACTTAATATTGACCAGTGAATCACCTTAATGCATCGTTCAGCATCTGAGAGGTTATTAGGAAGCAGAGTGAAATACTTTATGATTCTTTATCATGAGAGATCCTATTCTTGGTCTAATGCTAAATTACTTTAGGTAATCCATAGCATCAACCCCACTATCACAGTAAAGTAAAGTAAAGTTTCACCTGATACTAATGAGGAAAGAGGTTGCTTTGAAGGGAGGAGGGTGGTGTTTCTCCTGTTGTGGAGTGTTTGGGCCTCCTCGGGTGTGTTCAAGACGGCTCCATCCCACGTTTGTCTTGAATCTGAGATTCTCTCTCTGTCAGCAGGCAGAGGAATGATAACATCTCCACACACCCCCACTTGGCTGAGGTGTGCAGGATTCAGAGTTTCTTCAGTTCTAACTTTTTCTGGGTTAGAACACAGAGTCTGCTTTCAGATAGTTGTTGTTTTCAAAGTTGGCTTAATGAGGCAGAGGACCTTCAGCATGTTCTGTGCTGCCTGCGATCTTCCACAATCGCCTGGCACAAAGTTGATCAGTCAATCAGAGTACGAAGGTCAAAGAAGAGTAAAGAAATAGGAGAAAAGGAGCGCAATCTCAGGGTGTCTTCTTTCTTTGTGGTCTTCTGTAAAAGGGACGGCGATGTCCGATGTCTACAACACAAACCTTTACTCCACCCATTCTAGATCTATTCTATCTTTACTCATTTCTTTGTTCCGATGTCTTTCTAAAGAATGAATTTAGGTAACAAAAGTTGTCTAATGCTTTCATATTTAAGTGTGGCATTCTGTGCAGCAGAACGATACCAAACACCTTATTAAGATAATCATAGATTATTAGGCATGTTATTATAACACACATACATATTTACAATATACATCTGTAGATATGTGCATAAGTGTACCTATGTGTACCACTCATTACAGTAAGTTAATGAATGTATCACAGTAAACTTAAAATAAACCAGGGATTCTTTGATCACAGAGAGTCTCTGTCTGTCCCCTAAGAAGAGAGTGTGTGTGTGTGTATGTGCGTGTGTGTGTGTGTGTGTGTGTGTGTGTGTGTGTGTGTGTGTGTGTGTGTGTGTGTGTGTGTGTGTGTGTCACAAATTAAAAAAATGTTAAAAACAAACACACAAAAAAAAAAA
>JAVQJD010098353.1:0-14227 GCA_036023655.1 Nannoperca australis | reverse complement strand
CCCCCCCCCCCCCCCCGTCACTTAGCAGAGACGAAATCAAATCAGGTTATGTTTGTTGTTTGGTCTCTGAGCAGTGAGCCTCCCAAGACATTTGGGAATTTTGATTTTTCCATCTTTCTTTTCTCCATTTGATGTACAGTACTTCTGGCTAAAGGGATGTTTAAATGTGGGTGGGGAATCTGTGATGCAAAGGCAACAAAATTACCCACTGTTGATGGAATGTGGGTATAATTAATAGGGCTATTTGAGATTTATTTTAATTTGCCTACAGTCTATTACCTTGCTGTTTTTCTTACTTGCTGTCTATCTTTCTCTCTGTCTCTCTATCCATAGGCTGCTTCAATGGCGCTGAGCAGCTTGGGCCATGTATATACAGCTATAGGGGATTATCCAAATGCCCTAGCTAGCCACAAGCAGTGCGTCCTACTGGCCAAGCAGTCCAAGGATCAGCTGTCTGAGGCTCGCGAGCTGGGAAACATGGGGGCTGTCTACATCGCCATGGGAGACTTTGAAAATGCTGTCCAATGCCATGAGCAGCACCTGGGCATTGCCAAGGCCCTGGAAAATAAACGTGAAGAAGCCCGGGCCTATAGCAACCTGGGCAGTGCCTACCACTACCACCGTAACTTTGACAAGGCCATGTCCTACCATACTCACGTTCTGGAGCTCGCCCAGGAGCTGGAGGAAAAGTCCATTGAAATGAGAGCCTACGCAGGACTGGGTCACGCTGCTCGCTGCATGCAGGACTTGGAGAGGGCCAAGCAGTACCATGAACAGCAGCTGTCTATAGCTGAAGGCTTAAAGGACAGGGCTGCAGAGGGAAGGGCCTCCTCCAATCTGGGTGTGTATGCAAAATACTTAAAGATTTGTAAGATGATTTAGCTGTTAAGCGCTGATCAACATGATGAACATGAACACCAATGTCGTCCATATGTTCCTGGTAGATTATTTGCTTTCTATGGTAACATTTTAACATACAGTATGGTGAATAATAATATATCACATCTCAAATTTATGGAGATTATAACTGCTATTAGTTTCTAAGATACATTTTAAACCTTAATCCAAAATATGTTTTGAATATCTCTATGGTAGGAAAACACAGTAATATTGCTTTGTGGTGATTGCTATGTGGTGAGTTTGATTAGCAAGATCCAAAGATAGTACTTTTAAGTACTGTGGGTGTGTTGCTCCAGTTTGAGTTATACATCCACAGTGATTTATGATGCTATGAGATAGTTAGGAAGAAAGAAAGTTAATATAGCAATAATCATTTTATCATCACTATTGAATGATGCTGACCATGATACAAAGTAATCTAGCAGGAATGTATATGTGAATGCATTAATTGGCCAAAAGTAAAGCCAGGTTAAACCTTTTTACCAGATAACCCTGCCTTTTATTCCATTGCTCTTAATGTGCTAATCGAGGACTATCAGTCAATCTTGTATATTCTAAAGTATTGAGAGTCTCCCAGGGACACATGACTGACGTTATTATTAGTGTTCTCCTTAGATTTGTTTAGTGGGATCCCCCAAAATACTGCAGTCCCCTGGGTCTCATCTCATCACCTCAGACAGAAATCCACTCACAGCATGCACAGTATGTAGTGAATGTGTGTCTTCCTTTGAGATTCCTCCTTGACACTTTCAGCTGAGGACAATGTAAAGGTTATTGTCCAGCAGCACATATACTTTATGATAAATCTATGTCTTAGCTCATCCCCAGAGATAAGGAAGCACCTGGCTGTTAGATAGTAACAGACTGGAAGTAAGTGTTTACTGATAGTTTTTTTATATATATACTTGACCTACCCTACTGAAATGAGGAATGAGAGAAAAAAGACACAGTGTGAAAGGTGTCCTGCCTGCCCTTTTATTGTTTTCACACTATATGAGCGCTTCCATTTCCTGCTAATGTTTTCACTGGGCTGCTGGCTACATTCCTCTGTTTGTCTTCATTTAAATGAGCTGTTTACTTATTGTTGTTTTCAATGATATTTGTGGTTATTAAGACCTGAGTGTTTCTGTTCTTTTAGGCAGAGGCCAGCAGTATATTACTGAATCATCACTTTAAGTAAAGTTGTTTTTAGATACAGTATTTAAGGGCTGCGTTATGTTCTACAGTGAAGATTGCCAAGTATATTATGCATAAGGCGGTGGAGTGCAGGGCTTCTGCATGGGAGCTAGGGAAGAAGATGGTGCATTTTAGAGCCAAGAAGTTCTATGGAGATAGAATGCCAACATACAACGCACACTGTGAGAATATATATAAACTCCATAAAATATTTGTAATTTTTCATGGGAAATCTCTTGACATTGATCTGCTCTGCTCTCACCTTCACACTGGCTTAACTTAATTACGTTTTGAGATGAAAAGTGGTGTGAAGATAAATAAAAGAGAGATGGGAGAAATAAAATATACGAACAGGTCTTTTGATTGAAACTTAAAATGTAGTTATTATCCCCTTTTAAAATTCAATGTTTTACTGCCATATCTTGCGAAAATGAAATTATTAGCAAGGTAACCTTGTGCAGTCTGCTAATATAATGATGAAAGAAACCTTAGGGATGAAGGTGGCCCTTTGGATATTCAATACCCCATGAGATACATGTTATGGCCAATTCTCCTGTATTTAGTCTTGCAATTACAATCTACGCTGGGTGACTTATGATAGCCATCAAGACAGTATTAAACCTGTCTCTAATGGACAACTAAGAGGCATAATAGTTCCTTCTAGATGAATTATTCTTTAACCTAATGTGTAAATGTCTGCAAGCAGAGAGTGGGGTTAATCAGCCAAACATAAATTGAAGTCGTCCTTTGACCAGCCTAATGGTCGTACATCCTGGAATGCTCTTAGCACCAACACAAACGTGATTTTAAAAGTGAGCTGGTAACTGGCTGTCATAAATTAGGGGCTCTAGTGAGAACATTTTACGATCCTACAGTACATGTGAGCTATATTACGAGCACTATATGTCAGGCAGCAAATGTATTCCTATCTGTAGTATGATTGTCATTGTCATTACAATTACAAAGAGCACTCTTACAACAAGCACTCTTGTTCATTATTTGTTGCGACATTATAGTTGTTCCAGTCCATGACAGAGTAACGATAATGTAGTTGACGCGGTGTCAAAGACCTCGAGCTGGTGCCAGCAGAAGCTAAATGAGTGGGCGCTAGCGATGAAGCCTGTTGCTCGATGGAGACGGCTTGTACAAGCTGAACCATCATGTGGATACAGTACCACTTGACATCCAGGGATGCTTCCTGCCCATCTCAGTGTTGCCCGATCTGTTGGTACTTCTTGTCTATTTTCTTTTTCTCCTCAATTCCCAGTTTTTGATGCCTCCCCCTCTCACTCTCTCCATCTCCCCCCTCACCCCTACTGATTGTAATCTGCAGCTGTCAAGCTCCCAGTAATTGAAACTGACTTGATGAATCGCTTAATTACCTTTAATAGCTGATTCAAGAGTAGCTGAATAATGAAGATAACAGAGAATGAAGTGGAGGTTGTGAAGCATCAGTCTGTAATTGCCCCATTGTTATTGTTGTTGTTTTTGTTTGCAGCAGTGCGGTGCGCACTTATTCCGTCATCAATGCCTGCAAACCTGCTTAGTACAAGAAAATATGGGCTAAAACTAACAGGATGTTGTTTCAGACTTAAAAAAACCCGCTGCCTTTACGCTGTGCACAAAGAGGGTAAGGATGATCAAGTGAAGATTAACGAGCAGCGTTAAAAGCAAAAAACACTGTGTGAGAGATGGAAAGGAGAAGTTGCCGAAACAAGAAAGAACAAACTTTTATTATGCCCTCTCAGCTTGTCGTTAATGTTGCGTGTAGTGTGGGTGGAGCAGCAGCTGACATGGCTCTGAGGTACAGTTGTATAGAGATTGCCATACTTTAATATCTAACCATGATGCCCAGCGGTACCAGCAGCCCTGGCTCAGCACACTCTGACCTATAAAGGATATGAAAATGTTGCATTCCAGCCCCATTTATTATTCATTAATTGGCTAACTCACCCTCTAGTCAGCAATATTTAATATCTGAGAGAGGACTAAAATGGTGGGTTCCCACGTAGTTCACATTACTGGTATTCATGAAACTGAAAATTGTATTATTTTCCCTTACATTTCACTTCAAAGAGACTTTGAATAAGTTTGTTTGATAGCATTAGTGTTCAGTCTTTGTTGTGCTCGCTTTTCCACGATCGACACCTCCTCGTTTGACCATTTGACTCAAAGAAGTCACTTGAAATGTCGACTCCCATCAGTTAGAAGGGCTGGAGGTAATGGTCCTAATTAAGCACCCACCCCCCTACTTTTTGCTGATGCTCACAAAAACAAAGCAACAGAAAGAGGAAAACAACAAGAAGAAGAGTTCACAATAACAACAGACAATCCGACAATGTGCACTACAATGCTCTGTATTCAAATTTAATCAGTGGTATCTAAAAAAACAGGACATAACTTCTGTATTGAATTAGTTTCAGCACTTTTATGCTAAACCCATTTTCGGACTTACAGCTTTTTCCATTTAAGGGTCATGTGAGAATGAGCACTGGAATCTACATTCCAGAAAATCAGTTGTTGAAATATGATCTGTCCAGACATCTGATCACCCGGTTTTGTAACTATGTCTGACAGTAACAGTGTCACACCAGCAGATGAAGCATCATGATTTATATTTTTAACAGGCTGTGTTTGTTGGTAGATGTGTTGAAATATAGTAACACTGACCCTGAGATTGAGAGAATCTAATTGTGAAAAGAATTAAGTGAATGGCATGTAAAGATTCATCAAATGACTAGTATATAAGATAAACAACCATTATTATGCCATGATTTTAGCATTACTGCATCATCATTTTTATTTTTATCATTAAAACAACAATGGTTGCATGAACATAAGTCCTGTACCTTTCAGACCAACAGATTTCAGACATGCCCAGAGCAGGTCCAACTACAGACAGGGACCAGACTTGCCTGGGGCAGTGAGGCATAGAGATTATTCAGTTTTGTACCTAAGCCTTTGGAAACAGCAGTGATTGTAGACATATTATTAGTCTGACCAGGAAAGCGAGCAGGAGAGTGAATTTACAGAGGAATTTAGCGAGCCTAATGGTCCAGACAGGATGAATGAAAGAACGCTGTAAGAAGGAAGAATGGGAAAGAGCCTAACAAATACATAAAAAGTGAATTTATCTGAGCTTGGTGACATCTTCAAGTCGCCATTAATGACCGGGCAAACACCGTGAGTAAATATTTGCAGGCCTGCCAAAGGAGGGAGAGGGGACAATGGGAGCAGTGGTTGGAGAGGGTAGAGTTTAGGTGGTGATGGGATATTTAGGGTGCCAGTCTAATGTTACTCTCCTGGAGATATATTTGCTAGCTAGCTGATCTTTGTAGCATGGACCCACATTTCTGTTTGTTGGAAAAGCAGCAGACGCTCCCTGCCTCCCCCTGCATGGCCCCCTTCAATCTCCTGACAAAGGAACCATGCCAGAAACTGGACTAGAGGCCCAGTGGAAAACATTCTCCTAGTCTTTGTGCTTACACTAAAGTTTAGCTCAATGTATTCAGTTACTCTTCTACTCACAGTGGAGCTATTAAATGAAACAAAAGAGCTGTAGCATTCTTTTGCTGTAAACAACTGTGCCCTTTTTTCAGTACATCTGCAAATTTAGCATGAAATGTGATCTGTTCCTAAATGGAGAGACGATTGTGCAGTGCAAAAAAAAAGACATGGAGACATTGTTGGTTTAAGTGGTGGGAGGAATCAGATTTCATGCGGGTGGACGTTACAGCGACAGTTGGTTTGGTGGGCTGAAGGAGGGGTGAGGGTCAGCCGGAGCGGAGAGGAAAGCAGCTCAGCTGGTGCTGCAGGAGGACAAGTACAGTACTCGGTCTGTGTGTTTCTGTTGGCAGACCACCCACTCAGGATGCATCCATCTATCCATACCCTGTCCTTTTTTTTATCTCCCTCTTTCCTGTCTCTCTGGCAGTCAGACTGAAGGAGATGTCTGTGTCTGCGAGTGCGGATTTGGTACCTTAAGCCCAGACCTCCAGCTCTGCCCCTTCCCTCCTCCTGCAGACACCAGCAGGATCTGCCTCAGCTCACTACTTCCCCTCACAGATCAATCATAACACACTACTGTGCAATGTACAACTCAGACAACTCAGTTAAGACGCTTTGCACATTATAATGGGGTCCTTTAACTTCTGTTTGCCTTCATTCATTTTAATTAACATGATGAAGAATAGAAGTCTATGAAAGTAATCCTCCATATTATGATATAGTCATATATCACATACTTTGTATCAATCTGGTGTTTTCCATTTGCTGTGCTTGATTGTGTCTAAAATTATGCTAGTCCAGGCAAATTATTTACTTCACACAAGAACCCCAAACAAAAACATTTTTTTTTCAGTACTGTGTGGGGGAAGAACTGCTTTATTGTTTAATGAATGCTTGGAAAAAAATATATTATATTATTTATTCTGCATTTTAAAACACCATAATGTATTATGATACAGTCTTGATTTCAGTAAAACACATTGCATCAATTAAAAAAGTTGTGCAAAAAGCTTTGTAAATACTTTCACAGTGATTATGTAAAAATGATAAAAGGCAAGTATTAAACTACATTATGCTAGCTCTGATAGGATAAAATGTGTGAATACGTCATATTCTCATTGGAATTGCCTTCAAAGATTAACTTCCCTCTTCAGTTTTTTTGCACATTTCAATCTCCTTGAGCTGAGACCTGAATAGGCACTATTCCAGCATCCTGTTCTGGTTTACATGAATGTAAATTATAATGTTGACCTCATTCTAAAATATAAATGAGGAACACACCCAAGTGATTTTTCTGGGCTCAAGCTGGTCATCTCTACTCTATTTCTAGTATCACCCCAGCCCAGTGGCAGCAGCACCATTGTTGGTGAAATCCTCTTAGCTAACTGTAGGCAGAAATGTCTGGACCTCCATAGCTCCTGGAAGAATGACACAGTGATTTACTCCAAACACAACGCCATCCCTCAAAGTCATCACTGTAGCTTATCCCTCTATGTACAGCCAGCTGTGTAATGAAAAGTGACAACACATTGCCATGCTTTTAATGTTTTCGGTTATGGGGGGATGGAGAGGGCTCTGGATGGATAGGGCCCTGTATAAGAGGTTTTGAATGATGTGGTGTGTGCTTTATCCTGGTTTTTCAGTCATTGTCTCAAGCTGTGCGCAAAAGAGAAATAATGGAGCCATATTCTTTAACACGTTACAGTCATGCGCATTTAGTTTGCACCACAGACTTACGATGTTGTTAGAATTTGATGATTGAATCTTTGGACTGATACTTTGTTGGGGGCATTTTGATTTTGACAGCATGCCGCAGTGACCACTTCAGCTATTTACTATCCTCCTGGTTACTTTTCCCAGAGGGTTCCATAATCCTCTTACCGTATGGGTGGGGCCAGAAAATATTTTCTTGCTTCAAGTGTGGCTCCAGGCGCATAGCCTAAGGCTTAAGGCAAATTTGGCTGCAGCTTCCAAACCCAGCCTCAAACCTAGCCATACACCCCCAGCCTCTGTCGCGTCTGCCTCTTCTACCTCCGTCCACTGCCGAGCCCCAGATCCGTTTTTAGCCTGCAGCATGGAACATGTTTGCATGTAATACATCAGTAGGCATTATATCCTCAGCAAGATCAGCCTCCACTGGGGAAAGCATAACCTTTGGGAGTGACTTTGTGGTGAGGGCTGTCAGTGCTCTTCCAAGTAGCCTGCTGTGAATCTTAACATGCTTCCACTCTTAGGAAAGACTCCCAGGAAAGGCAAAGCTGAGGGGTTTGTCCAAGGTATAGGAACTCTGTGCCAGTGGAACCTTTAATCCAAAAGGTTCTAAGCCTCATTAATTTATTTTGGCTCAAGAAAAAGACTGTTTTACTCTATTTGTGCTGTACATATTCCAAAAAACCCCAAACAAAATAAACACAGATTTCAATCATTGTGAAGTTATGTCATTTGCCAGCTGAATTCTTCCTGTATTACTTGGCAGCACTGCTTCTCTCTGTGTTCTACTCTGTGGTATGCCCAGCATACCAACTCCTCAGGGCGGTGACCTGATGATTACAAGGTCAGTTCAGGTTGTATCACTTTAACCTGAGAACACAAGCAAGCAAACAAACAGCAAATCGGGTTTGATTTGCCAGTAGGCATCTGCAGCATGCTGAATCATGGTCTGAATTTAGAAGGCAGAGGATCTTTAATGATGTTTTCCCAGCAAAATCCAATCTGTCTCCAGATATATTTTTTCTGTTTAATTTTCAGACATCCAATTCAGGCAGGTTTAATATGAAACTAATCCCCTAATTTAAATTAGATTTACAGTGAAATTTTGAGTATGCAGAATTTTTCACTTCATGTGAATATGAATTTCTTCCATATCCACCAAGCCACGTATGTATGTATGCATGTATGTATGTATCTATGTATGTATGTACGTATGTATGTACGTACGTAATGTGTCAAACCATTATACAGCCCAATGGCTCATACTGTAGAGGCGCCAAAGCTTTTTCCATTCTGATTGACCTAATGTACTGCTTTTTAATTGAGTCAACATCTGAATGCATTTCTATCGTATAACCTCTGCAGTCGTTTAAGCCGTCTGTTTAGTTTCAATCCCACTGTTTATGTAGTCTGTGTTCAGGCCCATGATGTGGCAGGTTTCGGATGAAATAAATGGGAAAACACACATGGCGGTAACTAATCCCGGCGGCACCATCACATACTCACCACAAGCCACAGAGCCCCTCTCCTTCCCTGGTTCCCACCTACTCTGGCTCCAGAACCGTTTCCATCGCTGGTGTCCCATCAGTGGCTATAACCCCATCCCAGTAGCCCATTAGTCTCCATGCTGATGCAGCAAAGCAATGATGGCCAGGCTGCATGGTGGATTCAGGACAGAGATATTTGCCTTGCAGCTGGCTTCTCTGTCTCCATCAGCCAGACTGCAGCTGACCCGTCTTTTCTTTCAGTGAGCTTCAGTATTATCAGTGCAATTATTATCATTGAAAGCTGGGTGACAATGCAGAAAGAGAAACCCAGAAAGAGATTATATAGAAAGATTAGTAGTGAGTCTCAGAGGGAAGGAGAGATACGGTAGATGTGCTCTGATGTCTCTTAACTCTCTATTGTGTATTTGTGGGTGTAGGTGCACATTTATTTGGATGTTGTGTGTGTGTGTGTGTGTGTGTGTGTGTGTGTGTATGTGTGTGTCAGATTGCAGCCTGGCTGTGGGGTAAAGCTATTATTTTTCAGAGGATGGTATTTTATCAGAGATAATATGCTCAATGCACTTCTCCATTATTTATTGTTTCTCCAGACCTATCTCATTTTTCTAAAGTTGTTTGCTGAGCTTTCCATCAGCTCTTCACACTCTCCCCCACTTTTACTTCCTCTGCCTTTCTTTCTTGTTCACTCATAACCATTTCCAACCCTGTTGAGAAGTTGTTGATTTTGGTAGAATCCCTATAAGATGCAATCATCAAAGACAGCTTAGACAATCAAAAGATTCTATTTTTGGTGTAATAATAACTCTGTTTGATTGCACCACATTTTAATGACCATAATTCTGTGGGAGAGTCTGTTGTGTAAGCAGAGAACAGATGGCTCAGAGAGCATATTTTAACAACCAAATGACTTGTTTTGTACACGAAGAGCTGACGAAGCACTTGAATTTTACTCAATTACAATTTTTCCCTGAATGGCTCTTTAACTGCATCCTCTTGCTCTCTCTTCACTATCCACAGGCATCATCCACCAGATGAAGGGGGACTATGAGACTGCACTGAAACTCCACAAAACACACCTGGCCATTGCTCAGGAGCTCAATGACTATGCTGCTCAGGGCCGGGCCTATGGCAACATGGGTAATGCCTACAATGCCCTGGGAGCATTTGACCAGGCTGTTCGGTACCACCGCCAGGAACTGCAGATCTCCATGGAAGTCAATGACCGGGCCTCGCAGGCCTCCACCCATGGAAATCTGGCTGTGGCTTACCAAGCCCTAGGAGCCCATGATCGCGCTCTGCAACATTACCAGAACCACCTCAACATCGCTCGTGAGCTCAGAGATGTCCAGAGCGAGGCGCGTGCTCTGGGTAACCTCGGCAACTTCCACTGCTCTCGAGGAGAGTTTCCTCAGGCCGTGCCCTACTATGAGCAGTACCTCCGCCTGTCCCCTGACCTCCAAGACATGGAGAGCGAAGGAAAAGTTTGTCACAATCTGGGTTATGCTCACTACTGTCTCGGCAACTACCAGGATGCCGTCAAATACTATGAGCAGGACCTAGCTCTGGCCAAGGACCTTCATGACAAACTGAGTCAGGCCAAGGCATACTGTAACCTCGGTTTGGCTTTCAAGGCCCTGGGAGATTTTACTAAGGCAGAGGAATGTCAGAAATATCTGCTGTCACTGGCCCAGTCCCTGAACAATGCACAGGCTCGCTTCAGAGCTCTGGGGAACCTCGGGGACATATTTGTCTGTAAAAAAGATGTGGCTGGAGCCATTCAGTTTTACGAGCAGCAACTGGCCTTAGCCCACCAGGTATGGCCACACTATGTACACAACGAATGCAGCACAACATATACTAGAACAATTCATCATATAAATGTGGAATGTAATTTTGATAGCATTCACTCACGTCCCTCATGCTGATATTATGAAATTCTATCTCGTTTCAGGTTAAGGAGCGTAGGATGGAGGCCTGTGCCTATGCTGCCCTTGGGGCCACCTATAGACTTGTGCAGAAATATGACAAAGCTCTGGGCTACCACACCCAGGAGTTGGAGGTGTATCAAGAGCTGGGCGACATGCCAGGAGAGTGCAAAGCCCATGGTCACCTGGCAGCTGTCTACATGGCCCTGGGAAAGTACGCCATGGCCTTTAAGAGCTACGAAGAGCAGTTGGAGCTAGGTCGAAGGCTGAAGGATCCTGTCGTAGAGGCTCAGGTGTACGGAAATATGGGAATCACTAAAATGAATGTAGGTGTGATGGAGGAAGCTATTGGATACCTGGAGCAGCAACTGGCCACTTTACAGCAGTTAAGTGGCAACGAGGCAGTAATGGACAGGGGCAGGGCCTATGGAAACCTTGGAGACTGTTATGAGGCTCTGGGAGACTTTGAGGAAGCCATCAAGTACTATGACCAGTACCTGTCAGTGGCACAGAGCCTCAACCGCATGCAGGACCAGGAGAAGGCCTACAGAGGCTTAGGCAATGGACACAGGTGAGGTCTGCTTTAAATGAAAAGCAACATTTTTTAAATTCACCATTTCACGTTTTTTGAAAAGTACTTTTCCGTCTTTCTATAATGCACCTGTATCAGTTTCCCCTAGCTGTTTCAGTAGCAGATAATTGTATGGACTGGGTATTACTAATAATAACACAGTAATTGTACTTTTCATATTATTCCTCACTATCAGGACCACCATAGTTTAGAGACACCTTGCTTGTGAGCAAGGCTTGGATGTGAGCCTGGTGCAAGCTGTCTCAGCAGCAGCCTAGTGGCCCAGGCCTTATCTGTATGCAAAGAGGCTTTGGCACACAGACGTCTGAAACGGAGGGAAGCACAGTTATTTCGAGGCAACCTCTTACATCTTGTGTCTCTTCCTACTTCTATTTCTCCTTATGCGTCAAAGCACTGATAGCATTCTAGGAGACTACACTGCAAAATAAAACACGAAAGGCTTGCTGAAATCCTCATTTCGGAGATGATTTTCTTCTTATTGTGCGACATCGGCATGGCACCACAGCAATCACACACAGAAGTATTAGCCATGCATGAGTTCAGAGGGGAATAATAGACATCAGACACAAACCCTTCTCGTCTTCTAACAGCTCTTAGTCAAGCACATACATTATCATACAGCATTAATTAAGCTGAAGGCTTTTATTCTTTTAATGCTCCATTTGAACCGGCATCCAGCAATTGTTAGTGTGCCTGAGAATGTGAATAAAGTCTGTTTGAAAGCTGTGAAGGCTTGAATAAAATGTTGAGATGGGATGAATGCCACTCTGTCAAAACGTAAACAAGAGGATGAAAGTGAGGATCCTTTGACAGATGACCCATCTCGAATTAAAGGATGGTAAACAGTGTTACCCTCAAACACAGCCTACATTTTAAATTTCATATCGGTACACAGACATTCCTCATATAGCCCTCCACACTCTTTACTCTGCCCACAGCTATTAGCAGTGTGTTGGACATCTAAATCTATATTTCATTTACAGCAAAACTGAAATGATCTGGTGCTTTGCAAATGAACATGTTCATGCAATGCGCATTCCTTTTTGCATTATAATAGTGCTATGTTGCAAGAGAATAGATATGTATCTGTATGAATCAAGAATATAGTTTTCCTTAGATATGAGATAAGCAGAGACAGATTTATTTTGAGTGTTGTGCGCATGGAAGATATCAGTATTTGTTCAATTTGAACAAAAAATGCCAGTGACAAATGTTCTTTTATGTTGTCTTGTTGGTTTGTTATCTCTCATATCGGGCTCCTAATCTGTTTTGCTCTGACGCTCATTGGATTTCTGTCTTTACCTGCAGGGCTATGGGAAACCTACAGCAGTCGCTGGTGTGTTTTGAGAAGCGGTTAGTAGTGGCTCATGAGCTGGGGGAGTGTGGAGGCAAGGCTCAGGCCTACGGCGAACTGGGTGCACTGCACAGCCAGCTGGGCAATTACGAGCAGGCTATCTCCTGTCTGGAGCGTCAGCTGGCCATTGCCCGTGACACCCAGGACAGACTACTGGAGGGTGATGCCAGCTGCGGTTTGGGTGCTGTATATCAAGCTATGGGAGAGTACGAGACAGCCCTGCGATGCCACCAAAGTGACCTGGAGATTGCAGAGGAAGCGGGCAGCCCCACACGCCAGGCCCGCGCATACGGGAACTTGGGCCTTACGTACGAGTCACTTGGAAACTACGAGCGGGCGGTCGTGTTCCAGGAACAGCACCTAAGTGTGGCGGCTCAGACTAATGACTTGGCTGCCAAGACACTGGCCTATGGCAGCCTGGGGAGAACACACCACGCACTGCAAAACTACTCACAGGCTGTCATGTACCTGCAGGAAGGTGAGTGAGTCAGGGGGAACAGGAGAGAGGATTGCCTTTGTTGCCTGAGCTGATAGGCTTAGAGTTTGTGAATTCATGAATATGAAATTCAGAGCCTATTTGTTGCTAAGCCTTTGCCACATTTTTATTAGGCTGTGTGCATGTCTTTGTGCATGTGTGTGTATGTGTTTGTGTTTGGGCTTTTGTGCTTATGTGTTATAAGTGCACAGGGGGATTTTGTGTGCATATTATGCGTCTGTGTTGGCTTCTGTGCTGTATAGGTATACCAGCATTTGTGTGTGTATGTCTGTGCAAACCTATCAGGATGCACACCAAGGTGTTTTTCCTGTTTACTGCTAGCTGTTTTTCACACCTCTATATCTACTTTTCTCAGAGGGTTCTTTGCAGTGAGCTGCCAAAGGATCTTTTCACACAGTGGCTGACAGACGCCTGCCTCTCACGCTTCATTGTTCCCTACAGATTATGGTGAAATAAAAACCTGCAGCTTGGCCTCTCACAAAATTCATTATGTCAGTGACAGTGCAGGAAGCGTTTGTCACAGAGGGTGTGATAAGTGGAAGCATTCATGGATGTGAGCCGAAGGTCCACACCATTGACAGACCTCATGCTCAGGCACACCCACCGTGTTACGACCCAAACCCTCTTTGAATCCAAGAAAATTGCAGCTTGTGTAAAAGGACAGTTGTATATTTCACCCTGCAGGGAGTGAATGCAAGGGAATAGGAATACATCTCCTCTATCTCTCCTCCTCGTCCGCTTTATTGGAGTTAGCCGGGCCTGCAATGACCCATACACCCTCTGCAGGCCTGCTTGTTGAGCTTTAATGGAAACAAAGGCGACAGGCCATTCTGTCTCCACCCTGTCCTCCTGTTGTCCCCCGCACTGTCCTTGTATTGTTCCTCGGTCTGGCTGTGAAAAAGAACAGTGCCTTCACTATCCTTGACAGCCAATTATTTCTGGCCAACCTACCCAGACCGAAAAGTTGGCAAGGTTTTTTTTCCTTCAGTTTTTCTATTTTTTTTATTACTCCTACTGCTAGTTTTGTGTGTGGGGGGGGGGGGGGTTCTTAATTCTGCAAGG
>JAVQJD010098352.1:0-12579 GCA_036023655.1 Nannoperca australis | reverse complement strand
GCTAACAGACGCCTTTAGCAGAGCCGCACCTCTATTTATAAACGCCTGGATAGAAACTCTTAGCTAACAGTAGTCCTCCTTGAATAGTGATTGTTCGCCCATGAACATTCACTTACTGTTTTATTAAATATTGACTCAGAGTATCTGTATATTTGTTTTTTCTCTCCTCCTCTCATCCTACTGATAGCTGGCTATGCAGAGAGAGAAGATTTGGGGGATAAACTGCAGGAAATGGCAGTTGAAGTATGTTGGAGAGAGTGGCATCTACAGTCTAATGGGCTGGGTTGTGGAAAAACCATAAACATTAGGGTTGTAGCTTATTTTTTAAAAAGTGGAATAACATTTTAAAGCTACAATACACTTTCTTTATTTGATAGTAACAGTGAAGAAAGGACGCAGCAAAGGAAGAGTATATCCCTATTCTCAATCCCCTTCAGAAGCAGCTGTGAGTGAGCACAACACCAGAGTCTAAATCACTGAAAAAATGTGGATCTGTGCTGAGGTCTGTGACCAGGCAAATTGTGTCTAAAAAGAACCAACCAACATAGTAACATGGAAACACTGTGGAGTGTTAGTCAGAAATCATGCAGCAGAATTTCTAACCAACAGTTACAGCCTCTTGATTTAACAAGAAAATAGAGAATTTCTAAATTGAAGATGAGAAGAGACAAAACATTAGATGATTTGTTCCAACTGTAAAAAGGGAAAAGGTTATAGTTTGATAATGTTTCCTAACTGAAAATAACAGGACTTAAAACAGACTTAAAATCTCAATAACTTTGAGTAAGTAGTATGATTAATGATGAGGTCCGATTCAGGGCAAAGAAAAGATCTTCAGTGTTATTGTGAATTTTAATGCAGAAAACTATAAGGCATTTTTCTCCTTTGGCCCTATGAACTGTATGGGCATCTCCAAGATAAACTGCGGTTTCAGTTCATGTAGTGAAATGTGCGAAAGAGCTGGATGAAGTGGAATATAGATCAGAGGTTGTTTTGATTAATAAATACACTCAGCCAGTCACATTACTGGTCTCATAGCTATGAAATAATCACAGTGAAGTATTCAAGCAATGGCTCAGCAAATGGAGACACACTTCTTCAGGAAATGATATTGTTGTCTGGATGGAGCAGACTCTACAGCCAGAGGCAGATGGTGTGGGTTCTTCAGATGGCTGCAGGGGTTTAATGAATGGAAGGAGATACTTTTAATACAGTATAAATCAGCTGTGGAGAACAGATACTGCCAGAATCAACCATATTCATTTATAAATAAATGCAGACTGATTTACAGATGTTACTGCTTAAACCACATTAACCATATTATTGTTTGAAGTAGATTTTAACACATCTTCTGGTTACAGAGTGTATAGTTAAAATAGTAATTTACATTTTAGGTGTACAAATACATAAAGTTGGATATCATCAATATAGCAATTATAAGAGCCAAACTGGCAGATACAGTGCCCTAAAGAGAGCATGTAGAGACAGAATGAGACCGTGCAAGGTTTGACCTTTGAAGAACGCCACAGGCCAGAGGCGCACAATCAGACACTTTGTCAGCATATAGATACAAAGAATGGTGATTTGATAAATAGGCAGTAAACAATTCAAGAGTTAAACGAGATATCCCAATCCACTTTTTCAGACGATGTGATAAAATATCGACGTAGTTGAAAAAAGCATTTACATATTAAAAGATGCAGCTTTCACCACAATCAAACTGCAACAAGATGCACCGTGACTGAAAGGGGAGCTGCTTCTATTCTGTACCTCTGATGAAACCAAATTAGATTTGACCAATCTCTATTTCCAAAAGTTGCATTCTGACAACTTTGGTCATGATGTGGGCCACTGGGTTATATAACATGGAGGTTATTGCATATTTAGATTTAGTGCATATATCTGGAAAACTACCTGTAGAAATATTTGAGCAGCTGAGCAACAGCTAAGCCAAACAGGCTTTCATCCATGCCACCATCTGTTCAGTTGGTCTAATAAAATCTTAAGATGAAAAGTTGCGCATTGTATCTTGAAAAACCTAAGAAACTTAGACATAAAATTTCTCAATGTTTCTTAATTTCTAATGGAAATGTTTGTAATCTTGGATAGTAAGTTTCTTCTTTTTTTTGCACTATTATTTTTGTTGGTCTCACTTAAGTTTAAAGTAAGCTTTTGTAAATCTGATTTCCACTACCCAGCCCATTATACTCCTTTTCTTTCTCTTCGGCTTGGAGAGAATTGACCATTTGCTGACATAGCACGAAAGCTAACTCTTTTTCTTTTATCTCATATGATTTTATTTATCTACAGATGTTTCGGAAAAAAGCATCTTCCTCCTTGAGAATGAGAAGAATAACAGAAAGCGCTAGATGTAATAATTTCTTTCTTTACTCTGTAGATAAAGGTGTAAACGATGGAGTTGTTAACATTCAGTGTTGTCAGAAGAAACCACACTTGTATAAATGCAGCTGCTCCCACCCAAAACAAACAACCTTGAAAACAATGTCATGGTATGCAAATAAGTAAAATAAGTGTTTTTTACTTGTTTCTTAAGATTGTAAAGAAGATGTGATAAACAGTTGTGAGATTCAAACTCATGCTGAATGGGTTGGGGTTTTTATTGGTTCTAGTAAAAGAGAGGTTTGACTCAGGGAGAAATTAACCTCTTCAATTTGGATCTTCACAGCAAAGGTGGTTTCAACTTTGACAACGTTGGATGTTTAAAACACATTGCTTCTGTCTTTAACACTGTATGCATAATTCCAATCAAATCTCTTGGGATCAGCTGTGAGGATTTCCAAATCAATGGGTTTTGTGTCCTTGCAATGTATATTTCTCTTTTTTGGGACATAGCCAGTGGGTTACAATGTCAAAATTACAATTCTTCTGCCATTTGAAGGGGTAAAATTGAATTACTATGATTCTGGGGTTTATGCATGTAGTCATTTAGTTAAGTCTAGTTTAGTTTAGTCCAAGTCTGATTAAAAGCAGTGTATTTTGACTGATGGGGTGTCATACAGTCATATTTTGGCTGAAAACAACATCAAGCTTTGTCAATTACACCAAAATTATCTATCTAAGCCTGTAAATACTCTGATCAGATCAAGGGTGGAAAGCCAGCCCTCAGCATTGTTCATTTCAAAACTGAAATGGAAATTAATCAACAATTATGATAACTGAATAATCTTTTCATTTATGTTGTGAAACATTACAAATTATTCTTTGGGCCCAGCTTCTCCAAAGTGAGGGCTTGCTGCTTTTCTCTGTTTTACATAATTGTAAACTGAATATCTTTGGTTTTGGATTGTTGGTCGCACAAAACAAGACATTTGAAGATTTCACATTGAATTTATGTTTGGCATCCTTTACTACTTGCAATTACATAGATTAAATCATTAACTGATTAATCAAAAAAATCATTACTTGGAGCCCTAGTAGTATAATAGATAAAATATTTCCTTTGATTCTGTAGAGCTTAACAGTTTTGCATTCACATTTTCTTTCACATCATGTAACATGTACATTTTAACATGTTTTCCTTCAATAAAAAAGTAAGCATTTCACATTAGTTCACAGGCCCCATAGCCATTGTTTATCAGAAGAATCAGAAATATTTTATTGGCATCAAACAAGGGCCAGGTAAACAACACTACATTTTAGAATGTCAATTGAAGTCTTCAGGGTCCATATTTAGTCATCAAACAACAGTCACAGTCTTCATTCTTTGGTTTAATATTTGTGTGGTTTGTGATTTGGGTTTTGCTGGTAAATTGGCTCTTTTTCAGAAATTGTTCTTCCTCCAGCATCGTTCTACTTTGCCATAATGCATCAATAGGTCTTCCATGGCTTTGTGGGGGTGGCAGGGGTGTTGGTGGATGGTCCATGTGCATCTCAGAACATAATGCTTTCTGTCCCTTTTGTTCTCTCTTTCCCACTTGTATTTCTGCACTTTTTCTGTTTTCTGTCACTCTTTCTCTTTCCATTCTTTCATTTCCTTAACCCTTATAAAACTCAAAACTATTATCATCCCTTCTCTACACTGCTTCCTTGTCCTCTTCCCCTCTTCCCACTTCCTCCTCCTCATCCTTTTAGGGGGTATTGATCGTGGACGGAGCTTATCCTTCCATGAGGTGCGTGGCCAGCGTGAGGCAGAGATGAGGGCCGCAGCTGACGAGTCGTCCAACAGCAGCAACATTGTAGGAGGTGGTGGCAGCACCGTCCTGCAGCGCCTTCTGCAGGAGCAGATGAATCGGAATTACGTGCTGCAACAGCAACAACAAGGAGGAGGAGGAACCGGAGGGGGAGGTGGAGGTGGAGGAGGTTACTCAGGACAGGGGCAAGGACAGGTAGGCCCCTCTGATGATCATTCCATGACACCCCACATCGCCCGTCAGGAGCCCCAGGGACAGGAGCTGCAGACGGACAATGGCCTGGAGAAGCTGGGCTCCAACAGAGTAGGAGGAGGGGGTGGTGGGAGCAGCGGAGGGGGAGGAGGTTTAGGCACTGGAGGAGGAGGAGGCAGTGGAGGATGTGCGAGTGGACAAGTGCAGTGCCTGAACCCAGAGGACCTCCCTACGTACGAAGAGGCCAAAGTGCAGTCACAATACTTCCGTGGTCATGGGCCTCCTCCTCAGCCTCAGCAGCAGAACAATCAACACCAGCAGCCTTCGCTCCCCGCCTCGGTGGGCGCTGCCTTCTATGTCACTGGGATGACCAGTGCCAAGGTGCGCACTGAGGGTCGCCCCACAGTGCAGCGAGTGAGTGGAGCAGGGAAGGTGCACCAGGATGATGGGCTGAAGGATCTGAAGCAAGGACATGTTCGATCTCTAAGCGAACGACTTATGCAGCTCTCCCTGGCCACCAGTGGAGTAAAGGCCCACGCTCCTGTCACTAGCGCCCCGCTCTCCCCCCTGCTGCCACCACCAGGGCCGCCGGGCGACTACTACAAGCCGCAGCATCGCGGCCCTCCTCCAGACTACCCCTTCAAAGGAATGGGCTCACCTACCAAGCAGCAGGAGCCGGGAGGCCATTTTTACCAGGAGCAAAGAGGGAGGGAGCACTCGAGGGAAGTGCCCCACGTCCGATACCAGCCCCCACCTGAGTACGGCTCATTCAGGTAAGCAACACGTGCACACACAGCCCCTAATTATCACACACGTATATACACTTGATATAATACTTATAATCAGTGAATAAAATATATACATGTAATGTGAAAGGGTCACTCAAAGTGACAAACCCAGCGAATAATGACGTTTGTTAACAAAAGTTTAAGATTATTATTATTAATATGTTTCCTTTCGTATATTATATTTCGTATAGTTATTATAAATAACCTATTTGATGCCATCCACCTTGTTTTAAACAAGAGGACCGAGGGTGTGGCCACCTACTGCATGACGAATTAATAAATGATAAAACAATTATGGATAAATGCTCCTTCATCTTAATGAAGAAGGATCATAACTGCTAAAAAGACACTGTAAAACAATAAGGTTGTTTCAACATAAAGATAGATAAAGCCTTAACATTTGATGTTTGGTGTTGAATAGTTTGTAAATTTTGTTAAACAACTTTAGGGTCAACTGAACTACAAAAACTTAAAATTTAATTAAGTTATATTGACAGGAGCTGCGAACTTGACTTTGAGTAATGCTTTTTTTTTTTTTTTACTAGTAAAGCACTGATCCCTTATACACTTACTCTACCTAATTATTATAGCGTTTACTGAAATGTTAGTGACATTCAGGGTCAACACTGATTCTGGTTTCAATGTGACCAAGCAGAGATGTGTTAAGATCAAATCCAGGAACAGTGATGTACAGAAACACTAAATTGTTCCAATCAAACAGAAACTCATCATGAGGCTTTTTGCACAGTTGCATTTTTGTTTTGAGTATTCTCGTTAAACTGTTTCACACATACAGATGCTTTGATTCAGTACTATTTCCATAAAAAAAAAGAAATTGATATGATTTTTGCTACGGATGCTAATGTAAGGCTGTGAGTTTCTCTGCTTGCTTTTCAAGTCCAGGACAGCTGTTCTGACCTTCATACATGGGAATTTCTCAATGGAGATCATTAATAAATTTGCACTTTTAAAACACAGCTTTTATAGCAATTAATACTTTTTTATGCCACATGTTAAATTTGATAATCTTTTGATATTTAGGTTGCGTCTCCATCACGCATGCCAATCGCAAATCTCCAAATGGAAAAGAGCAATTGGAAAAGATCAAATTTAAAACACCAAATGTTAAATGTTAAAGTGCAAATGAAAAATAAATAATAATTTACTTTTTTCAATTTAAGATTTTAATTTGAGCTTTCAGTTTGAGCATTTTGTATTTAAGCTTTTGCATTTGAAATTTAACTTTTGTCATTTTCATTTCACATTTTCAATTTGCTTTTTCAATTTTCAATTTGGACTTTAAATTTTAATTATGACCAAAAATATCCTCCATATGAAACAATCAATTATCAATCAGTTAAGCTGATCGCCTGATACCAGCAGACATATTGGTGCAAGCTGTTCTTTCCATGGCCTCCACACACAGATTCCCAAATAGACAGTGTAACATACTGAAATTGAACATGCAAGTTTATGAAGAGTTTCATTGTTCATTGAAGATATAAATGCTACTTCAGGGTTTGTTTCCATGCCAACGAAGACAAAATGATAAAAGAAACACTGAATGCTTTTCTTTTTCTTGACAGCCAAGTGAAAATGATAAAAACAAACATAAAAAAATAAAGACAAGATGTGAGATCTTTTCATGGTTTCCCAATAGTGTTTTTGGAGATGGTGAGGACGGATCCTGTTGGGCCAGTCTCTTTACCTTGGAGCAACCAGATTCAAACAGCCATGAATACCACAGAATTTTAATCATCAGGGCAGGACAAGTTGGGGCACGATCTGCTTGGCTTTAATGATGTTCCTTTGAGGGCAGGAATGTTTGCTCTCAACAAAGCCAGTTGATAGACCTGCTCAGCGAGCAAGCAACAGCAGGTGAATCAGATCTAAGTAGCAATTAAATCTTTACCTTCACTGAGTATGCCTTAATGTGGTTATTAAAGAATTGGACCAAGAGATGTAGTTGGTCAGACTTTTTACAATGGTAATATAAAGTTATCTGCGAACTCTGAACAAACTAGAGCGAAACTGGAGACAAATGTAATATCTGTGTCAAATCGAAACTGCTGTTTCTTGTTACTTATCAGCTTCTAGTAGCCATGTCACCATTCCTGCGTCCAAATGAAGTTGCATGATTGCCCACTGCAGTGATTCTTTAGCTTTGCTTTTATCTGCTATTCCTATGCCACTGCCACTCCACCAAAAATATTTTCAAACTCCTTAATTCTTTTTTAGATAAAATGTGATCCACTGCACTTTTTCTCTCATGAAAGATGTTGTATAAATAAGGATCATCATTATAATTATTACAAATATGGGGGGCAGCTCATGGCCAAAGATACACCAAACACTTTATCATTAAACAACAAAAGAGCATCCACAGTACACTTTAGCAAGATGTTCTCTCTTTGAATCAGCCAATAACACTGTTAGTTACAATTTCAGGATTCTAGTTGAGGTTGAGAACCATGTAATCACATTGCTTATTTCTCCTCAGATCCAGTAAGGAAGGTTCAGTTCACTCCCAGAGGCCCCTTCACCAGCACAGTCCCACATCCTCTGTTACCTCTGTGGGCTCCTTGTCCCGCACCCAGTCCTCAACCCTCAGTAGCATGCTCAGCGCCTCCCACTCCTCTCATCCCTCCTTCCCTCACCAGCATCCCCAGAGCCAGTGTGAGCCCTTCACCCTGGGGCCCATTCACCCTATGCCACCAAGAGGTCACGGGTTCCCTCATGACCCCTATGGCTCCACCTCAAGGATGCACCATCAGCAGCAGCACCACCACCACCATCAATATCATCATCAACAACAACAACAACAACAACAACAACAACAACAACAACAACAACAACAACAACAGCAGCAGCAGTTCCAGGGACCTCCACCTCCACAGCTGCCGGCCCATGCCGGACATTTCCCCCACCCGCACTCCTACTCCCACATGCAGGGGGAACCCTTTGCTATGATGGCGCGCACCCACCAGGTGGTGGATGTGCTGGCGGAAGAGAACAGGATGCTGAGGCAGGAGATGGAGGCCTGCCGAGAGAAAGTCACCAAGTTGCACAAGGTAACAAGAGCTTTCAAAGCTTATCTGAAATTCAGACTTTGTGCTTCCACAGACACTGTTTTCTTGCCACTCAGTTGCAGAGGGACATGAACACAAAGTATATTAACAAGAAGTTAAAAAAAAAAGAGTAAGACTATTAAAATGTCAGTAGTACATAACAAGAACTAGTGCATCATATGTGATGCAAATGAAGAATTGTAAGTTGCTTTGAACAAAATTTTAACAATAAAAATAAAAACAATAATTTAAAAGTGACACTATGGACACATTTTTATTCAGCTCATTTAACATAAATAATTCAACCAATTTTGTTTCAACAAACAAGATTTACTTCTTGTGATCATTATTTTGTTCTTTGATTGAATCCTGTTAAATTTTTGATTCTTAGTTTGTTAAGACAAAACACCCACTCGGCAGGGTGGACCCAATTCCTTGTGAATAGTGAAGACCCCACTTTTGGTAAAGGGTTAGGCTGTAAACATTGTTAAAAGAAGTAAAAAGAAACAAGTAAAAAGAAGAAGTGTTAAAGATGAGTTTTTTCTTGCCATTGTCACCTAGTGCTGCTCATGGTGGGAATGTTGGGTCTTTGTATGTGTGGGAGTTGGTCTCGACCTGCTCCATGCGAAAGAGTGCCTGAGATAACTTTGTTATGATATGGCGCTATATAAATACAATTGAATTGAATTGAATTAAGGGAAAGCACCTGTTTGCAGATGACAGAGCCAGATACAATACAGTGTGGTTTGTCATATGGCTTTATGTTAGGCCAGTTTTGACTAATGTAAATAGTTGGATGTGAATATGGATATTCAGCACAGAAATCAATTATACAGCATTTGGATCAAGGTTTGGTGCACGTCCTCCACTCTCCTAGTCTTCACACTGTTTCCCATCATTCCTCCTGTGGACAGTTGGAAAGCGAGATCCAGCTGGTGTCAGAGGCCTATGAAAACCTTGCAAAGTCATCCTCTAAGAGGGAGGCCCTGGAGAAAACCATGAGGAACAAGCTGGAGCTAGAGGTGCGCCGGCTGCACGACTTCAACAGGGACCTCCGAGGTGAGAGTGCAATATCTGTCAGAATCACACTCCCACTGCAACTGATTGCAAATTCAACATACTACTATACTGGTGGAACCAGCTTCCTGTAATAAAGAAAGCTCTATTAATAGTTTGTATCTCTGACTCTGTCCACTGGGAGTCTTTCACAACAAATCACAACAGAGCCTTTTTTCTGCTTTTGAGTGTCTGCATTGTCATGATTGCACTCATTTATTTACGCTTTATTCAAAGCACTAGTGTTTCCAACTTTGCTAACTACTACCCAAGTACTCATAGCTAAACTCGTCCAGAATCTCAGCTCTGAATGATGACTTGTACTCCTCCAAGCTTCAAAACAACTACCGTACTTTCCGGACTATTGAGCGCACCTGTATATAAGCTGCACCCTCTGAATTGACGCACAAAATGACTGATCTGAAGAATTTAGTGTGAGTGCGTTTGATTTACGTGATTCGAACGGTTTTATTGGTCCACGGTGACCTGTTCTGTAATTTCATTGGTCTGGTGTGACAAGCCTAAATGTATTAGGCATGAAAAAAGTAGCGGCTTATAGTCCGGAATTTACGGTAGTGTTTTTTTTGTTTATACGTGTGTGTGTGTTTTGTCAGAATGAACATAACAAATTAAATTAAGAAATTAAAACACTATGAGAAAGCTCTATGACTGCAACAGACAGTGTAAACAATGCAAGTGACCTGCACGTGCACAGGCAGTACGTAGACCAGTAATGAGGGATCTGGTGTTTTGTCACCTTTAGTTTCCTTCCTAAAACGGTTTCTTTTAATCAAATCAAATTTCCTTTAATCTGTATTTTAAGACCTGAAGGTGCAGTAGCTCCTGAAAAGCCTTCTAGCTGTCCACAGCAAAAGTACAGCAGGACTGCACCTTCAATATAAATGCCCTCACATGCAGTGGAGGTTTGTTGATGTAAAATACAAGCAAATGCATGTCTATGTGTAAAACTACCAACCCAGATAAAAGCTGGTTGTGTTCTGATATTTTCTATACCTTTTTTATGTTTTAAGTTTTTTTTTGTCCCAACTCTGAATTGTATGTATGGTGATTTTTTAAAGAGCGCATGGAGACGGCCAATAAGCAGCTTGCTGCAAAAGAGTGTGATGGCTCAGAAGACAACCGCAAAACCATCTCCCAACTGCTTGCACAGAGTGAGTACCCCCCCCCCCCCCCACACACACACACACACACAGAGAGAGCCTTCGACATTTGACATGCCTGACATTTTAATCCAGGCATTGATTAAAATGAACATCGGGTTTGTACATGTGCTTGTGTGTGTTCAGACAAGGAGACGCTGCGGGAGAAGGAGAAGCTGGAGATGGAGTTGAATGCGCTGCGCTCTACCACAGAAGACCAGAGGAGACACATTGAGATCAGAGACCAGGCGCTCAACAACGCCCAGGCCAAAGTGGTCAAGCTGGAGGAGGAGGTAAGACTGCTACCTGTCACTGTTACAGGACGTAATCCTGGTTGGAGGATTTAGGTTCACTTTTTCCTTCCATCTTTATTGGTGCCAGAAAATCCTGATTTATATAAAGAAGCCCAGGTGGAGCTGAGCTCCAAGCAGCAAACACCTTCACTGAATGTGATGAGTGACCAGGGGGTCCCCCTCCTGCTGCTGCTCTCTGAAGCTTAGATACGATCTAATGACTTAGACAGAAACACAAAGCATTACAGTATTCTAAGTGAAGTGTAATAAAAGCATGGATGATGCTGCTTTGCAAATGACAAAAAATCTAATATTTGAAATATTAAAAAACTGCAGGAAACAAGATGAAATACTGATTCAATCAAAATAGTGTTTGTTATCAGAAATTATGCAATGTTTTTTTTTAATACAGTTTCTGGGGCAATGTATTACATTTATTAGAGACAATTGACAGGAAATTTGGGGAGAGAGATGGGGAATGACATACAACACAGGTACCCGAGCCACACTTGAACAGGTTCTGGTTTATGGTTAGCATCTTAACCCCAGATGCCAATATTTCTGTAGTGACCTGTAATAAAACTCTGTCAATCTTGCTTAGACATAGTCAAATGAAAAAGCAGTATAATGTTTACCAAATTCAACATCTTGGTTTAGCGTAATAGCATGTGAACATTTACTAATTAGCACTAAAAACAGTATTGGACAGATTACAATTTTGACCATATGGTGGTGCTAGATGAAAAGTCAGAGGATCACCAAAGTCATCAGGAGCCTTCCTTTGGGTGGCATAGATCTGATGGAACAGTTGCACTAGAAAAATATGCTCCCTCATAGATGGACCTCTTCCTCTTTCTTTTTCACACATTTGTAGTTGAGGTGATCACCATGGTTACTGTGGAAATATTATAGGTCATGACCTCTTAGCTCTACAAGCTTTTTTCCTAAACACTGGCATCAGTGTGTTTGTTTCATTCTCCAGTCCTCCTCCACTGAGTTGCTCTATTTTTTAACACTTTCTACCTTTTTCTCTTGATGGCTTTTCTGGGCAGAATCTGGGCCAAAGCTGGTCTCTGACCCACAACGTCTGTTTTTTGTCAGAACAAGAGACTGCAAGCTTTGGTCTTGCTCTGTCCTGCTCTCTGCAAAAATGAAAGAGCTTTCAGATTCGTCGCCCTCCTCTTGTCTTTTTCCACTTCCTCCTGACTGTCTTCCTCTTTTCCTGCTTTTGCATATTGTCACTCTGTTCTAAATTGGTTTATATATATATATAGCAGCAGCAGCAAAGGCTGCAGTTCAGAGCAGGTGGAGAGACTTGTAAGGGACTGAAACACTGGATCATGTGCTGTGAGCATCCAACATATTTGTATTTGTTTCTGTTTGGACACTTAGCCGTCTAATGAAACTCTGTTAATATGCCTCCAAAACATATCATGTCATCACTGTAGATCCTTCCAGCTCACAGGATCTGAAAGTGTGGTCTCAGATAACTACAGTAAAAATGGACTGAGAATTACGGATATTTGGTTATAAGAGTTTTGATAACGACAGTCAGAGAATAAAAGAAAATACATTAACAGTAAATAAAACTGACTTTTAAATAGATAACTTCACTGAAAATAAATAAAAAACAAAGGCGAATAACGGCAGTCAGTCAGTTATAGTCAGTTATATATATACACAAACATGTTCGCATTTCATCCAGAAAAATGCAGCCAATAAAAAATGACGTTCTCCAATGAAAGTGAATTAACATAGCAGAGATCCTATGTTGTAAATATGTGTGTGTGTGTGTGTGTGTGTGTGTGTGTGTGTGTGTGTGTGTGTGTGTGTGTGTGTGTGTGTGTGTGTGTGTGTGTGTGTGTGTGTGT
>JAVQJD010098348.1:0-13496 GCA_036023655.1 Nannoperca australis | reverse complement strand
CAGACAGACAGACAGACAGATAGATAGATAGATAGATAGATAGATAGATAGATAGATAGATAGATAGATAGATAGATAGATAGATAGATATTCATTTATAATCATCAATATAATGGTATTTTAATATATACTGGTAAACATGATTCGTTAGTTGAGTTTTTCCTTACCAAAATCTGAATCGTAGAAGAGGATGAATTTCTGCCAGCTGTACTCAGACACGACTTGCATGATGACCTCATTGAGATAGACAGGTGGGCGGACCATTAGGGTGTAGTCATCTGTTCCAGGGATGCGACTGGTTGGTGGGCAGGCGGAGCGGGGTGTTCCTGCTGGGGAGCGCTGGATAAAGAGGTGGGGGATGTGCATGGCATCGGCCAGTGTCTGAAGGCTGCCTGCGGACATGCAGCCGATTGAACTGACCAGAGCCAGGATACCACGGTTCATCAGCTCACAGGCTGGATGGAGGGGAAAGAGGCAGCAGAGAAAGAAGGGGAAGGGAGGAGAAAAAACAAAAGAGGACAGTTATTTTTCAAAGCATACAAAGGAAATTATTCTTCAGCTCTTCTACTATTCTATTTTATGCCAAGAATCACCAGTGGTAAAAACTATCTGTTACATCTGTGGGCAATACCAAGTCATAGTTTTGATCATAGTAATTACAAGTGGTAACAGTGCACCAAGGCAAATAATTCTTATTCTACAGGTCACCACACTGCAGTACAGACTAAAAGAGAGCAACTAATTGTTTCTGCTCATTTCCACATACATTGCATAGATTTTCTTTCATGGCAACAGTCATACACAACCTGCTCTGTGGTAACTAGAAACAGAGTGGATGGAAACTGGATACATAGGTAAAGGCATGTAGCAGCAGAGTGACAGAATGCTTTTTCTTGTCTCCAACCACCCTGTAACCCCCTTTTTCCAGCAAGCACTATTAAAGCTATTGAATCAAAGTCAAGCCTTCAGCCTGTCCACAATATTGATTGACCTGCAGGCTACTTGAACAATAATACAACATAAAGCAGTGTAGTATGGAAATCTATTAAAGTATGCTTCTATAAAAGGTGTATTCAAAGTTGTATTATAAAAACAGATTGTAAAAGATGCCCTTCTTGCCAGATAGATTATCCACAGTCCCCCAGTTGTTTGTGCTCTACTGCCTAAATGCTCCTCAGCTCTGAGACACTATCTGTGCTTATTTCACCTCTTTATTCTCCCTTCCACTTTTCATACTTCCTAGACCTTTAGTGCTGTCAAAAACACCTCTACCTCCTACCCTCTCAACCCACTCCCCTGTTATCTCCCTTCTTGTCCAAAACAGCCCCTCTGAGTGCTTACCTTTCAGCCCCAATCATTTCAAAGCTGCAGTCTTGCAGTGATTTTCATTTTAGTTGCCTTACAGCACCACTGAATGTTCAACACTGTCCTCGATTCTTCCTTTTCCACCTCTTTTCTAACATCCCTTTTTTCAGCACCTTTTTCATTCAACACACATCTTTTTCAACATCTTTACTCACCAGCCATTGCCTCCCTCATCTGTTGTTTACCCTCATGGCAACACAAACAGCCACCTATCCTCTTTCCTACCCTCACTCCGGCTGTCTTTCGATTCATCACCTCTTTATTACTTTATTTTTTTGCACACTTCTTTTCCTCACACAGTCTGCTCTTCAATTACTTTTACCCACATGGCTACCCACAATTTTCCATCCCTCCTCCATCCTTATACTTATTTCATCCCCCACTTCTGCTCCCATGCTGGGCCACACTGCATCCTTCACTGTGTGCTAAGCACTAGAATGGGTTTATTTCACTTCTAGTTGACTATAACCCTGCCACAGAGTCACTGGGTAAAACAAAAAAAAAGAGTAAAGACAGTACAGTAAAAACAAACACACATGCACACACACACACACAAATGGTGCGCTGGCAATGTACAATTTTAAGAATGCACAATCTAAAACACACTCAGTAAGCCTGTGTAATGCCACACGGACTAATCTGTCGACACTGCAAAAATAAAGCCAGAGAAAGAAAGAGAAAAGAAAGAAAGTTTCCAAGAAAGAATAGCTTGAGGAGACAGATTCATGGTGCTGAGAAAAGCAAAATAAAACATTATATGTGTGCATGCATGTGTGTAAAAGAGAGCAATTCAATATGACAATGACTCTGGTGTCAACTGGTTTGCATGAAAACAACCTAAGAAGTTGGATTTCAAAGTGGTTTGTTTGCAAGAACTCTCAAATCGTGACAAATCCAAGCAGGTCTGTGTTCCTGTGTGTATTAATGATGCACAACATGGTATCTGCTTAGTTGCTTTTATTGTTTAATTACATTGTTCAAGCATTACTGATTGGTGATTTGGTGATATGGATCTAAGTTGGAGGCCATAGCTATAAATATATGAACACATAACCCATTATGTAAGTAATTGACAATACATTCTTTTTAGCAGTAGCTAAAGGGTTATTTCATACAACCATTTCCTCATGCATTGATGTAGATGATTAATGAGTAGAAGCTATAGGGGTTTCAATTGCACTGTTCATTGTGCAAGTCCACATTTTGAGGAATTAATTAAAGTGTAACAATATGTGATTAAACTTCACTAAGTCTCAACATACTGCTTAGTCATGGCCATTATTCGTAAAACCAGGATTCAGCTTCTATCTACTGTTTGAGCACATGCATGCCTGTGGGTCTGTGTGGGAAGTTACACCTGTACATTTATTTATGCATACATAAGTGTGAATGCATTGCATGTCATGTTATGTAAGTCTGCATTTCACTGAATATTTGAGCTGAATAAGCCAGTCATGTATCATGAGTCCACATCCCTATTATAAGCAGTCATGCTAACTAATGCTCTAGCCGCCTGGTTCTAGTCTAGCTATAGCGCATTAGCTTAGCATCATCAAGGCTTTGGCGAAAGGAAGGCTTTACTAATCCTCTACTTATTAGGGCACTTAAAAAAATTAGTGCCCTCATCCCCTCTACATCACACACTTTTAAGTCTGCAGGGGGCTTCTAAGCACTAGGCTCATTAATGCTCTTTGCTAATGACTTAAAGGGCCCGTTGCGTTAACCCAGCCCAATGTTACATCACTCTGAAGTAGGCAACAGTTAAAGGAGAGTGAAAATGAGAAGGAGCTAGAGGTGCTGGTGCAGCAAAATGTATCTGTAGTGACTTTGAAGAGTTAAGAGAAAAAAAACTTTGCTTACCATATTAAAGGTTTAAAAGTATATACATAATTGAAGTCTTGCTTGAGTGACTAAGTATGAGTTTCATTTTAAGCTGTACAGATGGATATTGTGTCCTTAAACCTTGCCAACACTTTAAAGAATAGCCGATGTGTACAATGACTGCACTGGAGCACAAAAACTGATTTGGGCTACAGAATGAGAAAGGGTGTGTAGGTGTGCAAACAATACAAAATATAGCCATTTGGAGTTTTTCCACCCATCATTTTGAACCATAACCACCTACTAAACCACACTCACACACCACCACCATCATCCCACCAGCCCACACACAAGCACACTCGCACATCTAAACCCCTCCTATACATGAGCAGTATACTGACTCATGATAAATCATTCCAGGATCAATCTTGCTAAAGCAGCTATGCCCTGTCAGACAGTCATGCAGAGGTGTTTATTTGAGGCAGCTACATGTCAGCCATACAAACAGACAAGTGCACAGACTGACAGCCACATGGATTACTCTAGGACTCATCTACTTTGTTAATTTATCTGCTCTGTCTTTATTTATTTATTTACTTGTTTATTCATTTTGCGGGGGCAATCAACATGCCTGTATGGTAATCCATATTTTCATTTAACTACTACCCAACTTCTTTTTTTAAATAAAATCTGTGTTGATTCTGCGAGACACAAAGCCTTTATTGGGAAGTGAACAACTTTCAAAGTGAGACAAATCAAGTGCTTCTTATGATATTTCATATATTTAAAGTACGATGAACCGCTTCCTCACCCGTGTCTTGTTTACAGAAAAACATGTAGCTTGTATATTGTACATGTGTTTGTGTCTGCAACAGAGCATGTTATTGAGCTCTCTCTCCAGCATGTCGGTCTGTCAGAAGAAATGGACTGCAAGCACTTCACCTGCGCCCAGGTGTGACCGATTCTTCTCTCTATCTGTATCTCTTCAAGCAGCTCTCCTCCCACCACTCACTCACACACACTTTATCACACTGATACCCATTCCTCAGGTTTCTGTGGCCCAGTGACTAAGGATGGAAAGGAGAGGAAAGAGAGAGGGGCAAAAAGCAAGGAAATCAATACCTGAAGAAAAACCAAGAAATGCCTGTAGCTGTAGAGCATTTTTTCAGTAAGTTAGACACCATAAGACACTTAGGCGACACTGGAAACACTGGTTTAAATAGTTACGTTATGCATAATATTGAATGTCCCCTTACATTTGCATGTTTCATTTAATATTCCTTTAACACTCACTGGGTTGATACTAGCCAAAAAGATTGAAATGTGTATCCAAAACCAAAAAATGTAATACCAATTTACATATATACACAGCCTCATTGGAACACGTTGTGTGACATGCCATAAAGAGCAATCTCATAACCATAGCTACAGCATCTGCTTGCTTCATTATGTTACCTGTGTGAAAGTATATTGTGCATTAAAGAGTTACTCCACACATTTCTTGAGCTTTAAACTAAATAGTTTGACTGTACTGTGATTATTCACATGAATGCTGGTGTTAATATTGATATTTCTTACCAAATGTATAAAAATCACACACTACGCAGTCATATGGCCGCGCCTCCTACAGTTGCTATAGCTGAATTTGAGGGCATAGTTACACCTACCTACAAATACAAATACCTGGTATAAGACATGAATACAACAATCCTGTTAATCCAACATAAATCAGTCCTGGTCATTGATTTGCAACATCCACAATGGTCTAACACAACCAGTGATATTAGTGAAAGCCATCATGGCATAAATGGTATAGAAAACATCTCATTGTCCATACTGTATTGTCATTCAATAGCAACAAAATGCCTAAGGGCTGTTTTCCATTTATATCAGCTACGCATTTACTTATTAATTTATTTTCAGGTTATGGCTTAGCTGACAGTGACAACTCAATACGTTTTTTCTACATGAGAGACATATTCCATTATGTAAAGCAATAAGCTGAATGAAAAGACAGTGTCTGCCGGCTGTATGTAATCATAATCAAGTGTTTGGTTTTATCAGAAATTCACTGACAGAGAGAGAGGAAGTCCTAGCCAGCGCCCACAGCACAGTCATAGCCAAGAGTGCATCTTCATCTCTAGAACTGTGTGTGTGTGTGTGGATGACCTACTTGTGTCTGTGTATTGTTTCATGTATTGTTCCAGATCCACAGCTCCAAACTGCTGCCATGCATTGTGCCATACACGGCTAAGCACTGAGTGGCAGGGAGAGATGCTTACTCACATCGCTGGCAGGCAGAAAATATGCTCTGCTCTATATGCCTCTGTGTGTGTCTGTGTGGACTGTTGGTTTGCTGATATACACACCTTCAGGGAATTAGCACTTGAATTAATGTGGTCAGGGAGGTAGAATGAGCAAAAGATAACACGCCCTTTCCGACTTTGTTCCTCTTGAAATTTATCACTGTAAGTTCTCTGACTCCTGGCACTTTTTGTTGCTGAAAATACCAGACCAATGATTTCTTGCAAACAATCTGTTCTTATTCCTGCCCCCAGTGTACCTCTCCACCTCCTACCGTGTTCCCATTAACATTTAATGGACCCCCTTTGGTCCCTTCATCTTGTCACATTTAACATCATCTATTCCTAGCAAACTCTAGTCTTTGTGCCCTGGAGATGTATACATCCTCTCCTTCATCCAGCTTTCTTTTTTGTCTTCTCTGTAACTATATCGTTGACTCCTTTCCTCATTCCCCTCAACTGCCCCTCAATTCAGCACCCTTTACCACTATATTTATCCAGTTACTGCACAGCCCGTTATCACAATTGCCAGATGAATGCCCCTTCTCCCTTCTTTCCAAGCATTAACACCATAATTTTTTTTACCCCGTTCTCTTTTGTATTCCTTCTCTCCACCACTCCCTTCCTCCATTCAACATGAGTCATCAGTATAATTTCCCTGTTTTTTAGCTCCCAGTGTTGAACACGACAGATCAATTCCTCCTCTCCACACACTGCTCTCCCTCCTCCTGTCTCTTCTCCACCGCTCACTAATCTTTCCTTCCTTCACCTTTTGCCACCAATCCAGACTCAACTAAATCCTTTACTCCATTATCTGAGATTGGTGCATGTACAGCAGATCATTCAGGGCAAGTTCATTTTTCTCCTTCCCTCCATCCATCTATTCATCTATTCATCCATCCATCAACTCAATTGTTTGTTAAATCCAATTTTACTGCACCATGTGCACTTTTACCTCTAGTACCTACTTGCCTCTCTCTCTCTCTCTCTCTCTCTCTCTCTCTCTCTCAATATGCCCATTCATACCCTCCTTCCCCTGTCCCTTGCTTTAACACTTTATCCATCTACTCTACAAATTGCAAACTATACAGTGTGTATATTTCACAGTTTTAAAAAGCAGATACAAGAAGATAAGAATAGCATCACCTACTGAAACTCAAATATCAACATACATTTCTGTAATGTACTGGGAAGAAAATCAGTACTGTACGGCTACTTTATCAAAGTGCTTGTGACAATATTTGACTGGCAAGTACGTCTTTATATGCAACTTAAACACATGTAGAGTTCAAGAAATATAACACCCTTCTCTTTTCCATTCCATCAATGCTTCTTATCTTTTTTGTTTTCTTTTATTTCCCCTTCAGCCAAGTGTCTGTTCCACATTAAGGCCTTTTCCCACCAAGTCTAAAATTATTTTAATGGAAAATCTGACGGAAGAAAGGGTGTAGTTTATGGCATTTGTGAATTTTCTAAGAAAAGATCTTCAGGAAGAAAAAGTAAACATGAAACATAGAATATCTCCTCTTCTGCTCTATGAATTAGGAGAGAAACTCCATAGCCTTCATGTATTACATTTTCTCTCCTGCTGCCTGGCCACCTTTAGTATTATATGGCCCTCGTTTTTTCTCGATGGTGATAGTATAATGTACACATCCACTGTCCATACTCTCCTAGTTTTCTGCCATGTGTTTTCTCTTAGTTTTGTACCTGCTATCATGCTCGTAAAACTAAATTATCAGTGGCTAATGTTAGATTAGATAGACAGACAGACAGATAGACTAGATATTCATCCCCAAGGGGACACTGCAGTGTTGCAGTAGAAAATTAGAATTTTGAATTTAACATAGCATAAGATCTACTTAGCAGTAGCTATGAAATGAATAAAGGTCTGTTTTCACGAGTCACAGATTTTTATTGAACACAAGAAGGGTACAGAATTGCTGGGAAAGGCCTCGCATCACTTTGGCTCACAGTGCAACAGTTTATCTTCTTTCTCATTTCTTGTTTCCTTCAGCTATTCCTCCCTCCATCCACCCTCAATCCATTAAAAAAAAACTGACGCTGTATATATCTTTGTGTCCGAGCTCTATCTGTTGTAAAGTCAAAGGAGATGAACGTGACCACTTGGAAAAGCCACAGCTCTCTTGTTTACAGCCCTGGGGCTTTTACTGCTATTACTTCACCAGAACAGGTCTATTCCTCTTTCTCCTCTCCTCCCTCACTTCGCTGTCCTTGCACTTCTATTTTCGTTTTCTTTTCTCCAGCTTTAGAGGAATATCTTGCCTTGTAACAGATTCTAATGTGAACCATTTGAAGCTATTTTCCAGAAAGAGACACACACACACACACACACACTAGCATGTTATTCTGCGTGCATATTCCAAATTGCTGTTGCCTATCTCGGGTCCCCCTCTCTCTATCTTTCTTTATATTCAAATTTTCAGCTAGGGTAATGGCCCATTTGTCAAAGCTTTAATCATATTTAGGAAATGGATTGGTTGTTGTTCACTGCTAATGGCTCGGTGTGTCTCTGTTTTCTTTGCCTGTGTACACGTCAGATGTCATATTTTCCCACTTGGTGTCTCAATAGTCAATTGCACACAGATGTGTGTGTGTGCATGCGAAGTGCATGTTATGTGTTTTCATGCCTATACATACACGTCATTGTCAGAAAGGGAGATATTGACTATGTGGCAGCCAGTTAATTTCTTGTTTCAATTTTCAAATAAATGAATGTGATGAGTAAAATTGAACTGGTTCCCAACTGTTGGCACCATTCACACAGATTGGCTGGCTGATTGTCCTCCATAATGAAATTGGGGAAGAGATAATATCTGATCAGAGTTTGACAAAACATTTGGGTGTGTTGCACCTCAATCACTCCAATCTGAAAACTGCAATGCTTGGTCTGAGGGCTGCGACATGCGTGTTTACTTGAAACTGATTGACCCAATGATCAAATGTATCACCCATGGGAAACAACATTTGCTGATTTCTGGTGAGTCTGTGGGGTATTTCACACACAATTTGTATGAGAACAGATAACAAGTGTTTCTGAAATAACATATGTGTGATATATTAAAATATATAATTACAATATATTAAAAGTGTTTATATAATTTACCAGTAAAATATATTCCCCACTGCTATGGTACATTTTTCTGTGACTGAGACAGAAGCATGTTAGGCTGCAGATGTAAACAGAGATTTGGAAGAGATGGAAGAAATCGATGGATTGGGAGAGAAATGGTGAGGAATAAGGTGGATAAGGAAGAAAGGGGACTTTTTGTATTGCGGTAAAGAGTTTTGGAAAATGAAGGAAGGATATAAGCCTGTAGAGACAGATGCAGACAAATGCAAATCAGCAGGCAGGACAGGGAGAGGGTGAAGGCAATGAAAGGAGGGAGACAACGAGAGATGGATGAATTATGGAAAAACTGTGGGGAGCTCCATAATTATACATGACTCTATCAGAGTTACTTCAACGAGAAAGAAAGTGCCTGCCTCCTCACTGACAGAGGTGGGAACCAAATGAGAAACAATAGAGAGCAGTTGACACGCATGTAATGGAAGGTTAGAGTGATTAACCAAAATTAATTAATTTAATAATTTAAGTTTTTTTTGCACTGAGAAGGAGGAGGAAAAGATCACCATTTAATTCATCTTAATGAGAATAAAAACATGCTGTATGTTTCATGCCTATACTGAAAACTGAGCCGGTAATTTATGTTTTGTTTGCCTTACACAACCATTTTAATTACTTTACGCCAAACTGACCTTCCTGTCTCTTATGATTACTTTAGACACATACACATCTGAAATCATTTTGCTCTGAGCTTACTTTGGTAACATTTTTATTTTTTTCCAAGTTCTCTTACTTTTCAAAGTCCTACATATAGCATTGACATGACAAATCTTCTGCCTCATTACCAAACCCCAGATATTGATAAATTAACTCTATATGTACAGCTTTGCAAACACACAAACACTCATCATTATTCTACCCTCAGCACATGTTGCTGCAGCAGGTCCATATATTGTTGCTGTGTTTAACTGAAAAAGAAGAAATAGAGCTCTCCGGTGTTCATAAGCAATGCGGTGAAAAAGCTGGGATATGATGTACATACACGCGCACACACAAACATGCACAGACAGAGCTAATGTATGCATCCAGCTTCCCATGACTGCTTGTATCAAATTTCAAATCCTGCTGCTGGCACACAAGACTGTGAAGGGATCGGTAGCCCCTTCCCTCCAGGCAACTATCCAGCAATACATGCCAGCCAGTGTCTTGTGTTCTGCCACTACAGACCTCTTTGCTCTCTTTCACTTGTGCTGGGCAGGTCGGCACTCCACATGGTATCAACTATTCTCTCTCCTGGCTCTCTAATGGTGAAATGACCTTCCAAACTCATTTAAAACAACAGACAGTAACCATTTTCCCCAACGAGGTGAAAGCTGCTTTCAGGAGAATCTTGCATCACCTTAGTCCAAATAAAAGATAAACTCTCCTCTAGTCACTATAATTATTGAAAGAAAAAAATTGTATGTTTCTTTTGCCAGATTTTCATTCTTACATGATTGTTTTATGGTCACATAAAAAGACACAATAACCCTGACCTTTCCTGTCCTATAAATTTAATATGATATTGCATTCACTGAGAGACTGCATCAGCTAAATGAATAAATGCTGTGTGGACAAAGGCCTTCCCACATAACAGCTACATTAACCTCCAACTAGCCTTAGTTCTAATCATAAAATACACCTGATAATACGTTATCTTGGCTTTTTGTGTTGTCTTTAATTTGTCTGTAATCAGTTTTTTGTGAGATGTATCTTAGATGGAGGGGGCAAGTTTGTTATTTTCACCTCCAGAAATAGCAAGGTTTTCTCCCTTGCCTTTCAATATCAATAAACACTTTTCAGTTTAATTTTATTTTTCATGCACTGCTTAAAAGCATGAGAGACAAAGAATGCATGTTAATATTTAAAATGAGCATTTTACCGAGTCAGATTCGGTGCAATACTGAGAGTGGAAACTTGAGTTTGTGAATGTAACATTGTGGAATAATGGCCTAATTAAATGTAAGAGTGAAAGTAATTCATGTTTATAAAATGTAATACATTCTTTGAATCTACAGTCAATCAATCAATAAACATATTGGTTAAGTAATACATTGTCCACTCTAACAAGTATTTTCATTGTAGAAATGTGCAGTCTTGGATTTAAGAGGGAGAACAAAAACAGTGACAATGTATCTGCCTTTTAAATGCAAATTATCAAACACATTAAGATCCTTAATTAATTATATATTTACGTAAAATATACCCACGCATTATCTTCTTGCAATTGAGTTTGCATCATTCATTGGTGAAGTAAAGAATTATCTCATTAACAGTAAGCGCATCAGCAATATACTATGCTGTTATCCTTTAGTTTTGAGTGAGTTTTGTGATGTGGGTGGATGACAATAAAACTCACAATTAAAGTTGGCCATCACAAAGCTGGGAAGTTTCCCTTCTCACAAATGGGATACGAGTCATTTCTAACACAATTGTTGCAAGTCCTGATTAAAAAGTGAAATTGAAAAGTGAATTTCTAAAACAAATTAGCTCCATACCTTCAGTTTGAGGAGCATGGCAGCCTTCAATCTGTAACAAACTTAATTTGACATGAAAGAACTGTGTACTCTGTGACTATGAATACTACACCTCACAGTTTCAATAGTTGTATAATAACTGAAACATTATGTGCACATGTGCATGCACGTGGGAGAGAGTACAGGAAGGTCACGGTACTTACTGCAACTCTGGAGCTTTGTATGCCAATACTATCCAAATGAACAACTGAACATAAGTGTGTGGGTAGCAAGCGTACAGTGAGTGAAAGTGACATCATTACCAGCCAGGGAGCACAACCAGTTAAGCTGATGGAAGCACAAAGATTATGTAAAGTAATATAATAACACAAAATGAATTAATTGTTGCCTTCATAGAAATTAGATGTGATAATACATAATTGGCTAATTGATAGTTGCTAATCTAAATATATTATGTTAGCAGGACATTTAATGGTAGTCTATGTCTACGTAGCTTGTAGTCTAAACAAACAAGGAATAAAAATATATGGAATATTTGATATTGCTAACTCTTTTGATGATATTAGAGGTATAATCTTTAGGTTTCTCTCTCAAACCTTTATGGTACAGTAGTACTGTAGGGTTTACTCAAGCTGTGTTTATGGTATAATCTCCATGGCACTTGAGATAAAAGCCTACCTAATTGGCATCCATGAGAGATCAGACAGAGAGACAAGGGCTATATGGTGAAAAGGTTATTTGGGGTTATACCACTACTCAACCTGCCCATGATGAAAAGAGAGAGGGAAAATGAAAGGGCTTTGAAGTGCTAGTGCCTAGCTAAAGGCTGCATTCAACTTTTTATTTTACAGAAGAGCCAGATGGAGGGGGGGAGGGGGGATGAGAAAACTGACAGAGGAGTGTGTGTGAGAGAAATATAAAAGAAAAAGAGAGATTAATACAGCCTGACACATTTAAGGTAAGGGCAGAGAGAGAGATGCACACAAATGGAGATTCAAAGAGACAGAGTAAGAGGGAGAGGAAAACAGAGACAGCGAAAGAGACAGCGGGAAGAAAAAGAAGAGATTAAAGAGCAGCAGCATCTGAGTAATGGCAGATACAGAAGAGAGAGAATGAGAGAACGATATTCATGTTTTCTCTGATGCATTCCAATTGTATTTGGACACTCTTTCAGGGCTGTTGATATGACATCCATGCCAAGAAAGCATATTGAACTGAACTGAATAGGCCCCACTCTGGCAGACAGGCAGCACTGCAACTCTCCCGGCCTCCGCACGCAAATCATTAGCAGAAATGGACGGCTGCTCTAAATGTGTTGTTCAAGTCAGAATGTGTGTGTATATGTTCGAATTAATGTGTTTTTGCATGTGTTTTTCCCTGTGAAGTCCCTCAGAGAAGAGATACAGATCACGGGTCTTCTCTGGTGCACCACGATGCCTTTCTAAACTGCAGTTAAAGTGGATATCTAGAGTAATACAAACTATAAACACAGCATACACACACTGTACACACGCACAATGTCCCAGAAAACTAAATTGAGAAAAATATACAGGAGTTGCACCACAGACAAACCCATGCCATCACTTTCTCTGTCTTTCTCCCCCTCTTTATTTCTCTTTCTCTCTCTCCACTGACAGCAAGCGAGATGTTGCTCTAACAAGAATGAATGAGCTCAGAGGGAGGAAAAAGTGCGTGCACGTGGGTGCGCGTTTGTGCATTTCTGTTGTGTTAATGTCTGTGCCGCTGAATGCTTGTTCTCAGAACTTTCCCTTTTCTTGGTGTGTTTCTCTGTTCACATACTGTACACACTGTGTGCATGGTGTGTGTGACTCTGTGTGTGTGCGCCATATGACAGATGGCAGGCCCCCTGCGAAGACCTAGAGAGAGGAGAGGAGCAAGGGACTGATGTGTTTCAAGTTGAAAAGCGACAGCAGAATCGGTATAAAGTACACAGTAAAGCCCCTCTGCTGTCACTTTGTTGATCCATAATTGAATGAGCAAGTGTTTATAGCCAATCACGCAGCATGAAAACATTAATAAACAGACATGCTTTGTGTTTTTTAGGTCCTTGAATGTTTGATAAATATCCATTTTCATTAAATTAGCTATCAGCTTTGGTTTTAATGATTGCAATGTAAATCTGTGATGATCACTGTGTTGATGGCTGTTTTAAAGGCTTGCACACATTGAGCCTGTCAAGGCCTTTAGCCTAGTCTGTTTTCCCCCCACTCTTTCAGAATCAGAATCAGAATCAGAAATACTTTATTAATCCCAGAAGGGAAACTGCTTTTTGATACAGTTACAATGCTCAATAAAGTTATTGAAAAAAGAATAATAAACTGTAGAAAATAGAGGGTGTAGAATGTAGAGGGTCCGAATATGTTTGGACCAGGGGCCGGAGCT
>JAVQJD010098344.1:0-42637 GCA_036023655.1 Nannoperca australis | reverse complement strand
AGAGCTATAACATGTTTTATTATTGTTTTAATTAGCTTGTGTTGAAGTAAATTAAAGTTTATTAATAAAATAATATAGTAAAATATTTTATAAATATATTATTTTATTTAATATTATTTATCACTGAGTTCTTGGTGATGTAGACATCTTATTATTTAATTCCTTACTCCTTTATGAATTATGGCTGCTCTGCATTCTGTGCTTAACTGACTCCCTCTACCTACCAGGGCATAAATGCAGTGAATAAAAATGGAGTCAATAGATCATGGGGGATACTTAACTGCAGACAGCCGTGATTATGAGGTGCGGGAATGTGCCACAAACTTACTCCGGGCCAATATGTATTGCTTACGCTTATAATAAATGTTATCTTTCTGAGGAGAAAAAAGCTGTCAAGTTGATGAAAGACACAGATGAGCATCTATATGGCTGACCAACCATGCATAGATATGCACAAATGCAGTTTTCACTGAGGAAGTAAAGGGGAGGGAAAATATGCTGCTATATCACCCCTTTCAATGAGCATGAGTAATTGTTTTAACTTGTTTGGGTCTTGATACTCTTAGCAGTGTGCAAGAAAAGAACAAAGCAGGATGAATCTAATAAATTCATACAACACAATGAACATTTTAATGGACAAGGTGAGATTGTGGTATTTTTTCCTCAAATCCTTGAGATGGTCTGGAGGTCTGCCTGTTCCCATGTGACCCTGGATAGAATAAAGGGGGGAAAAGAAAGAATGGGATGTCAGTCAGAAGAGGAAGTGGTAACTTCTGCAACCAATGGCCGGTTTGCTCTGATATTAAAAAGATAAATACAGTTTAAACCTTTCTGGGAAATTGTCACATGTCCTGTAGCTTCCTTTGTAATGTACAGCTTGATCCCTGTGGGCTTGAATTTTGAGTCTTTTACAGCTATTAAGATGGCTGACACTATAATCATGCCCAACCAAGTCATGCAATGCTATTTTGTCCTTTAAATGTTATAATGACAGTGCTTAGACAACAACAAGACATCCTCTGTCTCTCCCTGCTCGATTACCTGGGCCTGGATCTTAGCTAGGGGTGTTAGAAGCTGTACTAGTTGTTTGTAATGAATATGTCTACTTTGCCTGACGTATCAAATAGCAGTGTTAACATGACGTAGAGAAAACATGAGATGGTCTCGAAACTAAAACCTGTGTTGGAATATCACTGTTGTCCTTCTCTCTCCTCACCTGGCTTTAAGGATCATTCATGTAACCTCTCATGACTAATAGGAATTAGCCGTTGTGCGTGTCTCAAACATCACAGTGGAAAGAAGTGAAAGAGAAGCTTGATGCCTCCTCTGCATTCAATCATCCTGCACTCTGTATTAAAAAGGTCTTGTTTCTACCCACAATGTTTCTAAAGCGAAAGCAGGTCCCTTGTGTCAGAAAGGATTATTCAGGTATGGTTTTGTACAAGAGACTTGACAAAAACAAAGACAAGCAGCGTATAAGATCTTGTTTTGAAGCTGAAGACTGAGCCTAAATTGGTGACAAGACGGTTGTTACCTGGAATTGCTTGAGGAAATGCCTCAGGAGAAAAAGACAGGAAAAAAATGACTCATGGGTTAGTTCTTCTATACACTGTGAATCATTTTAAGATGGTTAGACCTTTTCAAAACTTCATTTTTAAGTCATTAAAAAACAATTCTGAAGGGGTCTGACAATAAAGAGAGATGTTGAATGAATTTGAGGTTAAAACAGGTATATAATTACGTTAACTTAATGAGACGACATTAGTTAATTCCCCTAAATTCCTGTATGATTTTTTTTTACAGTTTAATGTTTAGGTGATGGTTTTATTGGGCAAAGGATTCCAGAAACTCCCTATGTTTTTATGCTAATTATCTTTTCTTCCAAGTGATGCTGTTCGACTGCAGAGGTGGATATAAAATTATGGTTGGTGAGTAACCCAGAATTAGATGAAACCACTGAAACATAACCACAGGAACGTAAAGCCATGCACTTAATTAAATTAGCTCTGATCCTCGTTTACCTTGACCATAGCATGTTAATATTAAAGAATATATCATTAATTAACATAGGTCATATGCATACTATATTATTATGCCATAGGGCATGATGGGAGCCCCATGATGATGGATTAAGGCAGTTTCTCTATCTCTCTAGGCAGCCAAGTGTGAAGTAGGAAAGGGTTGTGTGTGCCTGTGAGAGCCATTTGGGCCATTAACAAAATAATTACATGACTGATAAAAAAATGCATAAAGTGATCGTTTGGTTAACCTATACTATGGCCACGTGTAATCAAAACATTGCTGTTAGCTTTGATATTTAATGTGTACTAGGAAATGTTTACATAGTAAGAGGTAAAATGTGAACCTAGATCCACCAATTCCATTTTTTTGTAGTATGCAGAATTATCTACAACCATATGAACATGTTTTTATAAAGTACTATCTAACCTACATACCTAATATCCCATCAATGAAAAAGTTACAAATGTTAGAGGACGTTTGGCTATATCCACAAATAACAGTTCTTCTGTGGCTTGAATGCCCCCTGAATATGTTACCAGCACTGTAACAAGGGACTCCCTGTCCTGTTCTCTGGTACTCAGGCCCCAGGCCAGCCCTAGAGGAGCCCTGCTTACAACATCAGGAGATAAATACGCTGTCCCCTGTAGTATTATTTCTGCCTGAATACAGAACAAATACAAAATGGTCTGTACTCAAGTGATGAAAGTAACTTTTAAAAACAGTCGAAACTTGAAAACATAGCCCTCCTACAATGCAAACAATTTGAACTTTGAACTTTGAACTTTTAAGTAAAAATGTCTAATACCAACAGTAAGTCAACAAATTAAAACATCAATCTATTCAGATATTGTTTACAATAATATATTGTATATAAAATATGCATGTATGTTAGTGCACTTAACATTAATCTTTAAATGTTTCAGTCAGTAAAATAAAATATTGATTAAATATTGAAATAATATCGGTAAAATATTGATGGTGAGTTCATTAGTAAAGACATCTCAGTCCTCAAGACCTGTAAATATGAAAGGCTGAGAACAATTGTCAGCCACATGTTAATGTCAGGAGAACCAAAAATATTTTTTTCAAGTCGCAGGAAGTCTTCACTTTTTTCTGGCTTCAACAGTTCATGTTGCAGTTGAAGAACAACATTGTTATTTTTCATGGAATGAATGTTTGTTTGGGTGAACCTTCAATACTGCTAAAACAATTTATAGAGTGTGAACTACAGTAATTAACCACCAAAACTTTGTTTTTGAAGCTTAATGATGCATTGATGTATCACCCAAATACAATTTTTTCACAATCTCTTTATAATTCTGTTTATTTCCGTCTAAAAACAGCTGCTCCAATCATTCCTTTACCCAGATAAACTCAGAGAAGACGATAACATGTCCCAAGGGAACCACTTTTCTTTGCCTTCTCCTTAATTTGAACTGAAAGGAAGAATGTGTGTTGTCTCTGTATTTGCACCCATCCTGCATTGTGAGTATTTGCATTTTTGTAACAACAAAGCCTGTCGATGTCAGATCACTCATTGCTGGATGTTGTTTGCCGTTGTAATGAACATGCCTCTGAAGTTCTGAAATAAGAATCAAATTCCCATTTAGGGAGAGTCTAATTTAACTCACAGAGATATATTGTATGTAGATTGTTAGGCCGCCCTCAAAGAGCATGTGTGTCAGCCAGTCTGATTGTATACAGCTTCTGCTGTGATATTTGGTCATGGACCAGATAAAGAAAACGTTAGTCTTTGTTTTGCAGGAAGCTACCATTCATACAGTGTTATAAAGCAGATATTAAATGTAATTTACAGTAATGTGTAAAAGATGTTGTTAAGGAGTATTTAAAGGACCTTTTAAGGTGCATCTGTCCCTGTTTACTGCTCTGCAGAAGCTGACGAATCAGATAAAATATGTTGCTTTCACAAGGGATTCAAATTCCTACTGATATTGTTTTACTTCTATATGATTTATTTAAATGCCTCAAATTGAGGTGGAGAATATGGTATAGCAACATTTGGAAATGAGACACTCAAGAATGTTAAGGGTGTTTTCAGTTCAGCTACCACAGACAGTATACAATATAAAGTATAATAAGACAGAGGTGGAATGAAATGAAGAGACTGGTGAAAAAGGAGGAACAGAATCTTTGAGGGGCTTATTTTTGAACAACAAAGACATCAGGTATCAATGGTGTGTATGTCTGTGTGTGTTTTACTTTTCTGCAATGATAGTTAGACCAAGAAAAACCTCCAGAGCATGAACAGCTGAAGTTGATACCCAATTCTCTATTATTTCAGTTATATATTATTTCTGTATTAAAGTTTAGAGTTAGTTAAGGTTGAATTAGCATTTAATCTATTATTAAGGATACTGAAATTGGACTGGCATCAAACCATATCCTAACCTTCATAATGATAGAATAATTAACCTGTGTATACGTGTGTTTGTTCGTAAGCTAATGGATCTGTGTGTGTGTGTGTGTGTGTGTGTGTGTGTGTGTGTGGAGGAAACCTGAACCCAAATATCTAAAATGAAGTCTCTCACAACTCATCGAACAGGCCTTGTGAAATCAGAAAGTTGATTTATTTTTAAGCGCACCTACTTTCAGATTTGTTACCCAGCTTCCATCATGGGCATCAGTTTCTTATTTACAAAAGGAAGCAAAATATTCACCAGCGAGTGTGACCACATACCTTAAAATGAGTTTCCTCCCTCATTCTGTCAGTTAGGTAGCTCCACTCATCTGGCTGGATAATTTCAATTACAGCTTTCCAAACATCCTGCATGTGTTGTTGTGATTGAAGGTGCCAGCTGCATGTATTGATAGTGTTTGGTTTGAAAGTCAGAGAAAAACATGCTTAGATGAATTTTAAGAAGAGGTATAAATTATTAAAAGTACATTTAAGTGTGTGAAGTAAAATTCCATTGATTTCCTGAGGTGTTCATGATCAGTTTAACAGTTGGTGTGACATGCCACTTAGATAAATCTTTATGATGTTCACTTAGCCTTTCAAGAGAAACACTAATAGCACACCAGAGTTCATCCCACTCAATCAATCAAACTAATAATCTGAAATGACTTGTGTTGGCCGATTGCCTGGCTAGCTTTTTCGCATTTCTAACAGATGTATGAAGAGAAACAGCACATGTATTTTTGTAGCCCATCCTATACTTTAACCGGCCTCTTTATCTCAATAATGGAGATAATACCTCTGAAATCATAAAGCATAAATAACACAGAAGTCCCCAAACCATGGAAATGTATTATATTACGTATACCCCACAGTTTACAAGACCAATCTCTCTACTGATGTTCATACTGTGATCTGTGCCTTAGACAACAGTCTCCAATACTGTACAGTCCTTAATAAGTCTGTCTGAGCCAATCCTGATAAAGACGTATGCTTTATATTCCCCCAGCAGATGTAGAGGAAAATGCTATAAACTCCAAGCAAAATCACAAATTGCCTTTCGAAAGTGATAAATATTTCAGAGACACTGAGAACATATTTAAACTACATTCAAGACTTCCCCCCTCTGGTGAGATTATGATCCTCCTTTCACCTTTTAGAGAGAATCAATGACTCTTGTTATCCCTCTTGCTACAGCCTTCTTTGGATGTTGAATGGTTTAAAATTAAGTGCAAGTGTGTGTGTATGTGTGTATAATGAATGCCCAAGATGTGGCACGCTGTGAACACCATTAATCTACATGTTCTGGAAATATAACCAATTGTCAGACAGACGCTCACAGATATTCCATCACCTATCCAATTGGCTTTTACAAAGCTCTACAATTCATTTGCGGTGTAATGCACCTGATAAAAATGTATTCTGACTGCTCTATTGATTGTGAAATAGCTCAATCTTTTCATAGACAAAAAGATGTATACCACACATTTTGGCCCTGAAACATTACTATATTCTCATTTGAAATATTGCTGCCCGCAGGTGTGCATTGCTTTTCACCTATGGTGCTTTATTTTGTTCTGTAATGTTTTTGGTGTTATATATTGATGAAAAGAATAAATAATGTTACAACAGTATGTGCTAGTATAGTATTTGTCAGATAAGCATTGTTCTGAGTCAAAAACGTAAAAAACCATCTCCTTGAAAGGAAGACGGGGGTAATTATTATGCACGTACATTATAACTTTGTGTACACAAACAAATTGGTGGACCGCATTGTATAAGAACAAATCACATCATTGTCATCAAATCAGCTGATACATATTTGTAATTGTGGGGCCATTATATTCAAGTGGGAACTGTTGATTTGGGATTTTGGTCCCTCCCAAACCAAAAGTTGGACAAATCACCAATTGGTTATTAGACTATGGATTATAATTGTCTCTGTGTGTTCAAATGTGAGACAGTGGGAGGGTATGTTGCATTTGCCTATACAACTATAAAACTGCCAATAAAATATATATATCATTTTCAGAGGTCCCATTCTTTGCTCTTGGTCTTCCTCCCTTTTTTTCTCTTAATCTCTCCCTTCACTTCAGTCTCCCTTTGCTCTATTCACTCTACCCTCCTCTCTCACATCCCCACTTCCTCCCACCTCTCCCTCTCCCTCTCTGTCACCCTGCCTACAGTATGTGCGTATCATTAGCTCCTTTTCTGCATTATCTGCAGCCATCTAGTGTTGGATTTGCGCCCTAGAAATTATGCTGCCTCTCCGCCAGCTTTCATTCCTTCACATTGCAGATACTGTAGCACTGTGTTTAATGTCAGTTTAAAGCTACAGTAGGCTGATCACTGAAGTTGGTTAAAGCAAGAATGACAAGGAATGTTTACATGTGCTAGTGGTTTTTTGCCTCTGAAAAATGTCCTCATGCAGGTGATTAACAAAAGGTTCTTAAAAATATTTTTAAGGGTGCAAAAAGACGGCAGGATCAAACAGAAAACACTGCAAGTAATGCTTCTCAGCAGTGAAAGTAGTCATGTTAAACATTATTTCAAAACAATGTGTCTGTGTGCGTCTGAAAGGTCAGAAAGGATGAAAGCAAGAGGCAGAAAGTCAGTCAGACAAACCTGACAGACTGAGAGCACAACCTGACAGTGAACATAAACATTACATTCACTCATATTTGTGCTGTTCTCTCCCCAGCTGGGACAGACAGCCAGTAATAACTGTGAACACCTGTGCACCCTCCAGGCTCTACACCCCAGACCCTGGGGCTCTTCACCTGGGACAGGAGGCCCTACACACCTTCCCTTCCTGCTCGAGAGCTGCCTGGAGCAGGCAGATTATCACTAGTCACCCAGGAGGGACATGAGGCCTGGAATTCTGTCAAACTTTTTTACATTAATCATCAGGACAGAGTGACAGTGTGGTGAGAATACAGATACATATCACCAATGTACCACAAAGCCCTCCCACAGTATCAAAAGTCAACTTTTCCAAAGTTACAGTGCAACTAATATAACTTTTGCTATTTATACTCGCACCATTTCTTTTTGCTTTGATTTGCAGGATCGGTGTGATTCTGCAGAACATGATATGACATACCAAACCACACACACTCAAAAATATACATTATTTGAGAGTTTGCCAGCAGACATGCAGAAACATAACACTTAATAATAATAATAATAAAAATAATAATAATAATAATAATAATGCAAGCACACAAATAGGCAAACCTAACCCTTTAAATAATGCAGTCAATTGTTGATCAACTTTTCTTTTTCTGTCATTATACTCATGTTGTATGTGAAGATTTAACAACAATACAAATTGATATGTGCAGCTTAGTGGGTTTTAACAACAAATGTCAATAACAAAGTGTCTTTGTGCAGCCTCTGTTCAGAGAACTGCTGGTGTGCTCGTGTGCAGTAAAGATTCAATGCAAAATAATTTGACAGGGGAGATGCATTCCTCCTTAACACCAAAGATAAAAATAAATAAAAAAGATCAATAGCACTTCTCAGCCAGCCATACCTTAGCTTTTAGCGTTTCATACTTCTTTGAGCTTCACTTTTGGCACATTTACTCAGGTGTCTGTGTGGGAAGCGAAGAGGGGAAAAAATCAAAACAATGTTAAACTGTCAAGATCCTACAAGCAAGAAAGCAACAGATTCAAGATATGTCTGGGCAATTTTCATCAATAAATAAATGTATGTTTTAAAAATCAGCTATTGATTTCTTTGCAAAGTTAACAAAGCAGTGACTGATAGAAGCATATCATGGCCCCAGTTTAGCATTCATGAATAACTTGCTTGTCAATATTTTGCCAAATGAGGGTAAAAGAAAATCAAAATGAACACATACATTTGGGTATAACTCCTGCACACAGAAAATCCTCTACACCAACTTGTTTGCCCATATTGACACAAGGCATTCAGGGCCAAATGAAAAACTAATTAAATGAAAACATGTGCTAAGCTCAGTGGTGTATGGGCTTCTACTGTACACACAGGGCTCTGTTAGACATTTGTAACCTAATTCTGTTATGTTTCAATTACCAGACGCACCTTTGGAGTCCACAGGAAGGTTAAGCAAATATGACGTAGGATATGCTTAGGCTGTAGGTGCACACATTTCCAGCCTAAATGCTCCTATCTGCCTATTTAATTAAGTTTAAGCCCAGACTTATGGTAAATATGAGTCTGCGCTTGTTTATGAGGGCCCTGGCAATTTGGAGCTGTGGCCTCTAAGCTTTAAGGTCACCCAGAAGTTATGTTCACTAAAAGTCGACTTCATTACAGTTTTACACCCACACATCACTGGCTATATTACCTTATTATCAGACCTGTAAATGTCAACTTTGCTCAAATGTTCTACTGTACAGACCAGTATAGGGAACTGATTTATTGTTCAGTAAGTACTCTGTGAGTGAAAGTACAAGTAACAAGGTTTACCACAACTTAAATTTTGTTAGAAATAAAATGACGATGAATCACATGCATATATAAGCACAGTCAGCCTGTGATTAATAAACAGTGCATGATCGGGACAGATCATCACTAGCTGGTTGCAGAAATGTGATTTTCTTACATGACATTATAAAGTTTAAAGTTCAAGTATTTTCTGGACAGTACATCCTGTGGCTGGGAGCAGAAGAATGCCAACACTTCAACATGAACATAAAATATTTAATCTAACTTCCGCTCAGGTGTGCCTGCCTCAAAATTCCAAATGTATACTCATATTCAGTCTTGAAACATTGTAATTGTATTGAATAATTGATGATATGTCTGGCTAAGGATGTTATATGTTTACATGACCCCCGCCTTTTATGTTTGGATAGCCTTCAAACCCTTTTACAGGAAAAAGGAAATGAGGGACCACCAACGTTTCATGACATGGTCTTGTGGATGAGAAAGAGATAGACAGAGACTACAGCTTCCAGACCTACACATTCTACTATGTATGTCTGGTAATTGAGCATATTAGACTTTTAGGAGTTGTACGATTTAACAGAAACATCACCAATTAGTAGCACAATATGTGTAAGAGAAACAGATTTATTCCAAGAAAAGCAACATTTCTGTCTCTGATGTTGCTGACAACAAAGGTTTTTATTGCCAATTTAAAACACCTTGTGATTTGCCTTGGTCCACACCGACTCTAACAATGAAAAGCAATAACCCATTGCACTTGCATTAGTTAGCAGAGTGACTTCGACGCTGAGTTGAAATAAATAGCAGAGGCGCTTTGCTTCTCAATCTTCTGGGTTAGGTGAATGAGAGTTGGAAAAAAGGCTGTTTTAAATCTGTAAAAGCAGAATTTTGCTGAGCATCCAAGAGAGTTGCAGCTACTCAGTATCGAGTCAATATTACACAACACGTATTAAAGCTTATTTGTAGAGTAGCAACACAATCAAATAACAGTATCACCTAGTCATTTTAGGCATATGGAAGGAAATTATCATGATATAATATCACGATTTCCATTCTGTAATGTCTAATTCTTCTTACCTCTCAGCTTTCCTTCCACTGCGGAGCTTGTGTTTCCCCCCATCCCGAGCTAGAGGGGGGAGATAAATGTGATTTAAATTAATAGCTGCTACTAAATAACTCCTCGGCTGGTAAACGATGCATTCATCAGATACAGACAGCCAATATCCTGTGATTCATGGCACTCCTTACCACGTGAAGGATGCCAACAAAAATTGTTATTACTTTTTAATAAAGTGTACCACTCACTAATCCTCTCATTTATCAGTGGAAGGCAGTTGGTATGGAGCGAGCTGGTGTGAAACGGTGTGCCTGGCTGCTCTGATGAAGAGGAATGGGAGTAGCATTGTAGAATAAAAATGTAGTTAATGTTGTAGGGTTACTTTATAATCCTTTAATACAGCAACACTCAGAAGTCACATAATGGTCAGACACAAAATCAGTATTACAAAAAATTTACACAATTTCCCTAAAAATCTCTACTGTCCTACAGTGGTAAAAGCCAGTTATTGACTTTTTACTTTGTACTCCAACTTGAGATTGTTTGGTTACACTTGCTATAGTATTTAACCGCACCTTCTGTTACCATCAGTAACCATGGGTGTTGTCAACGTGACTGAGATTTTAAGGATTAAGTACAATATCGGTACAAACCCAGCAATAAACTGTTTCAACTTCTGTGTTCAGGCCTGTGTTGCACAAAGACACTCAGAAAAAAAGATTCTTTCCATTTGGACATTAGGATGGTGAACTCTGTCCATTGACCTCTGTGTGTCCTCATCCTTGTCTAGGATAGTCTTCAACAAATCTTTGCCCTTAATCATGAATGTATGTAAGTACATTTCTGTACATTTTAAATTTTTACATATTGATGTTTTATCTAGATTTTCTTACCCTGTCATCTGCCATTTGAATGTGTGTAAAGATTGTAGCCTTACACACACTGACTATGAGGTACAACTGATGTCTGTTTCATACCACAAATGTTTCCTAGGATTATGTCTGCTGTGCAAACAGCACAAAGTGAGAGCACCACCCACTACCTGAGGATAAAGCCATCACTGTGAGGAACAGTGATTAAAGACTGTGTCTCGACCTTGTATCCTTGACTGAGATAAACCCTCCAAAATTCCTAAAACAAACAAGCCACAGCTCTGTTAATTTAGCCTTCCAGCAGAAGCACTGAGGCTGTGAAGCAGCAGTGGATGATTCCCCTTGTGTATGGGCCAATGTTAAGCCTCGAGAACAGGTAACAGTCAATCCATTAACCTTAGCTTTTAGCGGCTGCTTCATGTCACTACCTTTGAGTCTTGCACACACATAGAAATGTGCACACTGCCATGTGGACACAATCACACACACACACACACACACACACACACACCATCCCCCGCCTTTATACATTTTTTTAATAGTTGCTAGGCAAAGACTTGAAAAGGTCAGTGCAGCTCCTCTTGACATTGACTCTGCCATATTGTAATAATAAGCTCTTTTCCCTTTCTTTCCTCTAACATCAACAATACCCAATCACTGAGCCTGAAGCCATCCATCCACCTCCCATATGTTGGCTGGCTATGGATGCACACACACATGCAGACACACAACCACACACACATTCAAATATATACCATCAAGCAAAGGAACATGCACATGCAAACACACACACACACACACACACACACACATGAAATGGTGAACATAGAGTGGAAACACAGACATGAACAGATATAATATAGACACATGCGCACACACACACACACACACATGCACGCACACACACACACACACATCATCCCTACTGCCTAAGTGGGTGTCAGCAGCCATCTTCAGCTAGGTAATATGAAAGGGCTTCCAAAGGCAGGGGTCATGTTAAATTGTAACGCAAATGTTATTCCTCAATTATTCGTCTGGGGGAAATGTCACCGCTTCAGGGGAAATCGGACTGGACCCAAAGACTGTGTATCTCTATGTGTGCACGGCCTCAGGCCAAAGAGTCAAGCACGTATTCAGACTTCTACTGCCCACTCTTGTACCCTCACCGCCACACTCCATATACATACATCCACTCCATATATGCTAATTACAAAATTACTTGTGACTGTGCATTATGGGGACTTCAGACTTTCCATATATATATTTATATAAAGTCAAATACTCCAGTCATGACTGGTACAGAAATATTAAAAGGTGCTTTCAGTGTAATGTGGAAAGACACTTTCAAACATGGCTTGAATTAATAAAATGGTGCTTGTCACATTTAAGGTATGAACCTTTTTTAATCCTGTATAGTTAATAAAATATACAAACTTTCAATGTCTTGAAAACTGCTGAAATAAAAGACAAGCAGGTAAAGTATGTCTGCTTGTAGACTCATTTAAACACAGCAATGAGAACCAGGTCAGCATTTCTTCCTTAGTTATTTTCAGAAGAATCCCCCAACCCATGGATTCTTGTGGTTCTTGTGGCTGCCCAGTTGGGATCCTGGGGAGTTTCTCAAGTGAATCTAATGAAAAACTCTGCTGTGATTGGCAGCTGAATGCCTAAGCTAACAAAGGCTCGTCTCAATGAGGGGTCAGAAGTGAAAATAGCATTGGCCTTTGCCAGTGGCCTCCCCTGCCTGGCTCACTGGATATTACAAGTTACCAAATATATATTTGCAATAACAAATTGACTCCAATTGGTCTAAGTGGGGATCAGGACCTGGCTGGAAATTTTCAGCGCCACTAGGAAATCAGTTTGTGGACCTTTGTGGAAACAAGGGGTCACTGACTGAAGCCTGAGGGGACACAAGGACAGAGGAGAGGACAGAGGAAAATTAACAAAGATATATGCTTGCATCCGTGCACACACACACACACACACACACACACACACACACACACACACACACGCATTTATCTTAGACACACAAGAAAACACATGCACACAGATATATCACTTTTAAAGTGTCTTAAATACACTGTTTATAGAAGTAAATCCATGCCCTCAGTATGGCCTTTCCAAACACAGATTCTGTGACAGGACTTTAAAGTGAACAATTTATGAAATCCCATTCACACTCTCCATCAAATGACCAAATATATGTTTTAATACAAAGCTTTTGCTCACTGAGTACACACAATTGCACTGAACAGAATCCACAGATACAATGTCAAAATGCTTCAAAAAGGCCTCCAGAATCATAATGGGAAGATCATTTTGTAACTAATAGCTAAATAATAGTAATTATGATCATCCCACTGGCTGCAACCAGACTTCTGTCAGGGACTGATTGTTCTCAGTCCTATCCTGTCCTTTCTCTTTTATTCTGTCCTTCACATCATTTCTCTTATCACTTTCTTCCTTTGTAAGAACTGTCGGTTCGTCCCCATGGCTACGGCCGATGTTATCATGTTATCAATGTAATAAAACTAAAGTGCCGGGCAGGAAATTGAAAGTGTATTCGTACAGGAAATAACAGTGCTCTGTCATAATCTATAGTCGAAAACATGTGTTCATCCACGTATTGTGTCCTTATCTGATGGTGGAGAAAACGTTGTGGTCAGCCATCTATTTCCCTGTTCTATTCTTTTTCTTCCATTTTTTCCAACACATTATGACCAATCAGAGCTTATTTATTATTAGGGCAGTGGTGGTGAGATCTGTTAGACATTGCTGTTGCTGTGCCCACTGCAGTCTTTGCTGTTGAAAAGATTATTAAATATAGGCATTATATAAGCCAGCTCACCTCTGAAATAATAGGTTTAATGTCTTCTTAGTGTGAAAATCAAAAGGTTTTTGTCATTTCAGTTCATCTCAGTACAAAGTGAGACTTTTTTGATTGTTAGATCACTCTTTAGAAACTCACTTAAAACAATTTAAAATTAAAACAGCTGCAAAACATCAAATTTATTTGAATGAACACATTGTAAGTCCCCTGAGTATCCTGTTACTAACTTGAGTAATTATGTAAAAAAAAGAAAAACAATCATTTATTTCCTTAAACTGTTTCTTTTGCTTATTATCACTTGGGAACTGCAACAGTGTCACAATGTGAGAAAGTACTATATGATAAAAAATATATATTTTGGTGATAAGCTATATAATAGCTATTTCTTTCTCTTTCCAGAGATGGAAGTATCTCAGTATGTTTCTGATATCCTGTGTTTCCCCATATGACTGGAGAGAGAGAGAGAGAGAGAGAGAGAGAGGTAGCTGACACAAGGCCGCCCTCTATCTGAATTAATCGAAAACGCCCTCTACTGTACATGCTGTATTTGGATAGCTTTCAGACTGTGTGTACTTCTGTGTGAGTGTGTGCCTCTCTATAATGGAATTCATAATTTTAGTGAGTGAGTGGGCTTCCATTGGCACAGAAGGGGATCCCCGAGTTGATGACCATATAATCACTAATTTGATTTACTAATGAATATAAAGTTAATCAGGGACCAAGAAACAAAGCCAGAGGATGCTTTGGCACTCCCAGTTTGCAACACATTCTAAAGAGTATAGGCCAGTAAGAAGAATCAACAGCTCCTTACTGCCATCAAAAAAAAAATCAAGATAAGTAAATGCCCCAAAAGATGAAAACAAAAAGGAAAAAACTAAATCACATAAATCTTCTCTATACTGATTTTTCAGTATCTTTTACACTGTTGGACTAAGCACCCCCCATCCTTTCTTTTTCAGCAGTGACATGCCAGCCCTCTAATTGGCTGACGTGGCACAATGGTAGTAGTAAAGTAGCTAAAGTGGCACAGAAGCATATAGCAAGTCTCATTTGCATTAAATTAATTAAAGGCCACTCTCTGAGCTATATTTAAACTAAGACTGACTCACACACACATATTCTCTATATAATTCACTTTCTCACACTTGCTGTTAACACACACATTGTCTCACTGTCCTCTCCCTCTCTCAGACATGTGTGTGTGTCGGCCCAAGGCGAAGCGCTACACCTCTTAGTTCTAATTGATGTAAATGGAAAGAGTGGAGAAGGCTTGGCGAGGGCTGACCTTGTTATATCAGGGGCGGCTCACCCCAATTAATCACAAGATCCTTGCCCAGATGCTTCAAGCTAATAAACAGCCCTCCAAATCAAAAAGTCCCCGCAGTTTTACAGCCACTCCAATGATTGTGCTACCTGCTCAAGATTAAAGCCCACTGTGAATAGAGAGGGCAAGAAGCACTTTTAACAACGCAGGGTGGCAAGATGAGTTAGTTAAAGGCAGATGAGAAGCCTATGGCGCTGACTCTCTCTTTTTTTTTTACCATTTAAGGATTTTACTGTAAATTGCATGTCAAATTACCCTTGCAGTGAAATACCCTTAATGAGTCCCTCTTTTCTTGTGTAAATAGTCATTTTCTAACCATTCCTCCCCCTGTAATACTTACTGGGGATTTTAGGGATTATGGGAACAAAATTATTTCACACATTTTTAAAGGATTATTTTAACAATGTGGGACATGTCAGTCTCTTCCATGACATACAAAGGCCTCTCTGTGATTTTACCATTTGAAAACACTACCAAAGCGCAGACAATTGAACATGGTGAATAGAGCACACAACATTAGGGGCTCCAGTGTGTTCATATCGTAATTACATTCTATATGGCATGTCCTGTCGTGACATTTAAAAGGAAAGCAACAATGTGGCATTAAGTTGTGTAACACACGCAAATCCTCTATTTGTACAGTATTTGTCTGGGTGTAGCAGCTAATGTTGCTTTAATAATTCCTCAGAATATTTTAAAGGTTAATATCTATGACTGATCTATGATTGCTGTTTGACTGAAGCATGTCATGTTGATGTGTGCCAGAAACCTATATCCATTTTTCTTTTATTCCTCCACTACCACTTTATAAAGAATCAAAAAAGAGAATCCTGTTTAAAAGGTTATTACAATGAGGCTAACCTTTATAGGGTTGTTTCTGTACCATTGGAGTTTGTTTGTGACTCTTCATTCACTGCATGAGTTGATTACACTGTCTGAGGGGGAGTGGGCCCTGATGGCTTCCACAGCTGGACCCCTTAGTACAGTGCAGTGCAGTACTGTACAGTCCTGTGCTAGCTGTTACTGGGGTATCCTCATGAGGAAAGAAGAGGGAAATATAAAAATTGAAGTGAGGCAGAGACAGGTCAAGACATGGAAATATACAGTAGGTAAGGGCAGAGAGTAAGAGCAAGAGGGAATGTAGACAAGGGATTGTAGGTAATACGAAAGCAGATGGGAAGTGTAAGAGAGAGTCAACATCCTGGCCAGCATCCCAGGATACACCAGCTGTTGCTGTAACTTCACCCCACATCCCACCTCCCCTCCACCCACTGCCTTTTTTTTCTAACTCCTTAAGCCAGGAAAAGTGAGAGTTGGTGACAAGCTCCTCCTTTTAAGCATCTGATGATATCACATCCCAGAGGCAGGAGTCCCTCAGCACATTAAACAGAGTTTTTTTTATTTATTTATGTTTTTTACATATAATCGGTTGCTGCCACTACGCTGTCCTTTGCGGTGACATTTTCGAAAGGCAGCACAATGACAGGATTAACAAATTGGCGATAAAGGCCGGATCTGTTGTCGAGCTCAGCCTTGACAAGCTGGAGGCAGCTCCAGAGTGGACACAACCCACAGTAGTGACCTGAAGAAGCTACAGTACCCTTAACCTTACCCTTATCCCCTGGTCTTTGGGTGCATCATAGCTGAAGACACTTGAACTGACAACAAGAACAGTCTGGAGTACCTCTGCTCAGGAATATTTATTTAATTGCTGATTTTGCTCATTTGTCATTTTATACTACTGTACATATTTTTGATGATTAGCATTTAGTGTACATGTGTGGTCAGTAAGCCTTTACATAAATATTGAATCTACAATGGAGTGAACACATCTGGAGTGTAGTACTGTACCTAGTATTACAATTGTTGATACTTAAATAATGTGAACACACAAATCATATATTTATCCACGTCTTTTTATTTTTCTTACTTGTTTACTGCTGGGTAATTCTTGAATCCCTATTATTGTATGTCTTTTTATATTTCAGTTTAAAATTTATGTTTTTTTTTTTTATTTGTATTTTACTTATTTTGATGCATACCTTTGGTATATGTTGATGCAAATGGTGAACAACTATTTACATTTAAATGTACTATAACATAAAATATGGATATTGCTGCTTTTGTGACCACCATAACTTCAGAAAACGGAATGTGACTGTGTGTTGTTCATTTATATAATAAAGAGATGATGATCTTTGATAACTAACTAAAAACAATCAGTCTAATTTAAATATACTTCATTTCATTATCTCTCTAAATGGCCAAACTGCTTTCTGTTTACTCTTTGCAGGGGTGACAAAAACATTTGGAAATAGAATAAAACAGATGACAAGTAAGCTTTCTGGTTGTGCAATTTTACATATCATTGATCTCCCATATCTCAAGCTCATAAAAACTTCATATCCTATTGTGTTATCTCAGTTAGTTCCAAAAAAGACACTTTACATCATTTAAATTACAATACTATACTCACTGCTTAACAAAACTGCTTACTGATTTACTGTATGGCATCTTTATTCTTCATTCACCATCATGAAGTTTTAATCAGATTTGTCAATTACCTTCTACATTTCCACTATACAGTGAAACAGCAAACAGTCAAGGATGAGCAAATGAAAAGAAAGTAGCTAAACATAAGGAGACTAAAGAAGTGGCTACAAAATGAATGACCCACCATAAACAAAGTGGATCCAAACCCTTTGCATGGTGCACATTTGTGTATGTGTGTGCGTGAACAGGTGGAGGTGGGTTTGCTTTTGGAACAAACAGTGACGTGTGTGCAGCTCCTTTCTGTCTCTCTCTTTATCTGCCTCTCTCTATCTCTCTCCCTCTGTCTCTGCCTCTCTCTCTCTCTCTCTCTCTCTCTCTCTCTCTCTCTCCCGTGTGTCACATCAAAGTCTGAGGCCTGTTGGCTTGACTTACACCTCATCCAATTAGTCAGCAGTATCTCTGCAACCCTGAAGAATAGCCGGCTCTTTTCGAGGCTCCACCGTCACTTGATCCCAGGTAACTCAATACCCAGGGCTGTGGACACACACACACACACACACACACACATAAACACATGCACACACAAACACCTGATAGCTGGGACTGACGATAAAACAAGGCAGGGAAAGGGAGTGGGCACAGACGTCAACAGCATTAGGGAAACAAAAAACAGGAGGCGTGAGGGGGGAGGGGGCGAACGGTGGGGGAAAGAGCCAGGTACAAAATTGATGGCTCACAATACAGCGGGCATTGTAACAAAATGAATTAGTCGCCCTTTTGTCTGTAACAAAAGACCTAATTGAAGCCAGGCCTCCTGTCCCTTGTCTGTTGCTCTTTTTGGCATGTTAAGAATGCTGTAAGATATGCTGATTCTAACTTGGACTGAATTATTTAGGTGGGCAAGAAGCCGCAACTGAACAAGTAGGAACAAAAGAGCAGAGGATGTGCTGTGTGCACTGCACAGGTGTGTGTCGGGGGGTGTAACATGTTGAACGTAGTTTGAAGTGTACTTTCATAGTGCTTACCATACTTTGTCTGACCATCTCAAATAGCCTCATATCACTGAACAAAGTGTTGTATGCTAAAGAGTACACAATATATGGATGGGTAAATAATTTCCACATTGCAAACCGTCAAATTTACTTTTTTTTTTCTTTTTCCTTTTAACGACATTGCAGCTCTCTCTCCAGCTACCATGACACAGCATTATCAAGCTTGCAAGGACATCTCGGTTCCCTGTACCGCATGTCTGGAATCCAATTACTAGGCAGCAATTTATGCTGTGTGAGGATGCATTACTATTTCAATATTGAGATGTCAAATTACACACAGGGCCTCTAATGCACTCTGGCAATCATAGCCTACTGCTCAGACTGCCGGCAACAAAACTGTCAGAGGACCTTGTCACAGGGGAAGGGAAATCTGATTCGTTCACATTCTCTCTTTTTCTCTCTCTCTCTCTCTCTTTTGACCATGACTTCCTTCACTTATTCAGTGCCATTGTGTTCTCTCTTTTTTCCTCTCTCTATCTCTCCGGTGTTCCTCGGAGGGGTTTCGTTGCCCAGAGCTCCATGGCAGGGCGATTGATGAGGAGGCCTCAATTCTCTGACAGTTGACATTTACCAGGAGACTCTCCTTGGCATGCCCACGTTGTTGGCTTCACCGCAAACAAACAGACAACCAAGACAGCTGGAAATGCCTCAGAAAAGCAATGTTTTACACCTTCTAAATACCTGTCATACACAGGTATCAAGTTTGCTAGCTTTTCTAATAAACCTTTTACTGAATTAAGGTGCACAGGTTGTGATCTTAAGGTAATAAAATAATTTCTTAATATATGAAGAAAGCATTTGAAATAACTAGAAAACTCTTATATTCTTCAGTCATGTTTTTCCACACTACTCACTGTAACATGTCATCCACATTTGCCTGATTTGTCCACCGCCAGCGTTGTCTTGTACTTTCAGTTGAATTCTTCTCTCTCTGTGCCTGCGTGGCACTGAATGTCTCAGCTGTGGTCCTCTGGTACAAAAGCTGACGAGAGGACGGGTTTACACAGAGGGAGGCTCGCCCAGTGAACACAAAACAGAGATGGTTTCTGACATTTTGTGAAGTTGTCTCCATCCCTGGGTGTACCTTTGGGGAGGGGGAGCGGCAGCAGCACTGAGGCCATCAGGGCCCTCCATTCTTGCCAGGCACTGAATTTTTTATGTGCAAGGTCCCCACAAATGCATGGGCAGCATGATGTTGTCACCCCGGCATATTTTATCACTGATCAAACATTAGTCGGCAGCTGTTGTAAACTTGTAGCTGTCTCGGTGGCAGTGGCGGTGACAGGCTCCGACATACTGCTGAGAGACTGAGGCCCAGCTGGCTGCTTTACTTACTTACATTCTGGCTTTGTGTAAAAATAAATAAATAAAAGAGTGTTCCCCCAACCTCAAGCAGTGGCCTGTCTCTCTCATTCATTCATTCCCTCATTTGTTCCTAACTTCGTGCGCTTCTCCCTTACTCTTTCGCTTGTACTTTTCTGTCACATGCTTGTTTTCGCACTCACTCCCTTTCTCTGTCCTCTTCCTCCCTCCCTCCTTTCTCTCTTTCTCTGTCGTGTCTTATGATTTCCCCAACTGCATGTTTTGTGTCCTAGCAGTGTTAGTGGAGACACACGTTGTGCATCTTACAGTGGCTACCTGAGGGTGAAAAAAAAAAGAAAAAGAGAAAAGTACGAGGAGCATTGTACCGCTAGAGTCTTGGTTGGGCTCAAAAAGAAAAGGCGCGAGGGAGACGTTTTGACAGCACGAAGAGAGAAGGTGGGAACAAACTGTGACACTACAAATACCGTGTGTGTTTCATTTGGCACGGTTTGCTCTCAGTAGAGTTTCAAATGTGATTTTGAAGGCATGAGGGACTGAGATGGCTACCTGATATCATGCCATCTGCTCCAACCTAAACTGGTTATCACAAAAATAACAAGTTAGCTACTTTAGTTTTCATGTATATAGTATAGTTATATATATAGTATAATTAAACTAAATTTTACTAATTTCATATTATTTAATTATCATTGGTCTAGCAAATTGTCATATTAGCTCAGCAAAAGCAATTCCCATAGCATATGAATACTCGCAATATGAACAGGCATTTAAATCAACAATCAAAAATATCTAATCTATAAGAACATATAATTAGAAATTAAATTACACAATCTGATCCTTTTATTACATTTATTCATTGATAAAAGTGACATCAGCTATGAAAATTTGTAAATTACATGAGTTAGTGTTGTTCCGTGTGGACATATTGTTAGATTCATGTTTGTGCAGGGTAGAACATCATTCCAAGTAAATATATCAATATTTCATTGCTTCATTTATTATGTAAATTCCTCAACTGAATATTTCAGTAATTGGTTAGGACATGAGACCCCCCTCTTCCCTCGCTCCATGTGTCTCTTTTGCACAAAGGCAGCGGTTGGACAGCTCACTGGTGGGAATTACCTTTTGGCTGGCACTAAATAATTTTTATTTCTAATTTATTTTATGACAACGGGCACACGCAAAGGGAGAGTCCTCTCAGTCAGCCAAGTGCCTTGTTGGCAATGATTGATTACCCAATATCTAATTAGCTGAGATCCAATCACTTATTATGCAGAGTGTGGGACAAACAAACTTGAGTCAACTGTCAGCCGATTGATTGATGACACTCCCAATCCTGCTTTTGTTTGCTCAAATGTCCCGATGCTTGTTACAACCACCAAAGCTCGCTCGGACAATGCAGTCTGTCACTCTGACGGGGAGTTGCCGGCCTCCCGTCTTTCTCGTCGACAGAAACACTCATTTTTAGTGTTTGTGTGTGTGTGTGTGTGTGTGTTTGCAAGTATGTGTGGTTGTGTGTGTTGAGAACGTGTTTGTGATACATGTGCATTTGTGTGAGTGTGAAAATATATTGTTGAAGACAGAGAGAGATTTGTCAGGTTGTTGGCCCTATTAAAGGCAGGTCTCCTCTCCTCACCCCGAGGGCAAGTAGTTTTTTAACAAAGGGTGAGAGGCAAAAGGGAGCCATATCATGATTAAAAACAAAACAACAATGAATAAAACAAGAGGCGTGTTGTTCATCACAGTGTCTCCTTCCTTTAGAAAGGACAATTTTAGATTGTCATTTTATTTATTTAAAGATAAACATTTTTTTAAATTGTAGACCAGGTTGATTTATTGACAGGAAATTAGCTTTCTTTAGTTTTTAAAACCACTTGGCACAAAATAAGCTCCTATGTAAGCATAACCATTTAGACATCAGAATTTCAGTTTCATTATTGAAATGAGACAAAAAGTATATTTAAAGTTGGGTAACTGTCAAAAACTCACAAGCATTAAATAATAATGTTTAATTCACAGTACAGAGTGAAATTGCCATTTATGTCAATGTCTTCTTTCCAGGTCAAACACAAAATAGGATGTATTCAACTATGGGGACATTTGTAATGTGTTTGTTGTCATTGTGCACATTATGCGGCTCCCCATGCAGTGTGCATTCAGTGGTACACTGCATTATCAAACTGGCTACTGGTTATAGCCAGTGTTAAGGAAACTCAAATGAAATGTTGTTTGTTTGTTGTGTATAAGATAAGCAATGGTTATCATTTGGAATCTACTGCATGGCAAATGTCATCAGTTCATCCAACAAAGTAAGTAACTAACTAGGCAGCAGGATGTGTATGACCTTTCTCTACGTCTTTATGGTTTAAACACAGATTGCTACTTTATTGGTGCATTCATTAAGCCACAATCAGAAAGTTTTTCCAGTTTCCAATAAATATGAACACATGACATGTTGAAAGGACCACAGACTCTAGCCAAGGAGATGCATTTAATCTTAGACAAGCATAATAATAGAGATTTTTCTAACATCCAAAAAACACAAGAATTAGTATGTCTTACATTTTTTACATAAACAAAATAAATACGTGTTCTGTTGTGTGTGTATATTATACATGCACATCTTGAGCTAAGTACAAAGGCATTTTTTTCATCTTGTTGAAAGTTGAGGTTTTGGAGAGGTTTTTCAGCGACACTTTGCTCTTGTTTACATTGTCAACATTTGTATTAACAATATATTATATTTAATCCATGAAACATAATTGGTCAATGACATCAGATTTGATCAATTTCATATTACCAACTTGTTACTATTATACAGTATGATGTGCTTCCATAAAGTCTACAAACATTATCCACAACTGTAGTAAATAAGAAATGCTGCTACTTCAAATAGTGTAAATGTTACCCTGTTTCTTTCAGCGATCCAAGATTGAATCTCAACAATCTCCATGCGGGACAGCCGTGTTTCTTTGTTTCTTTATTGTGTCTACACACAATTTATTACATTTGTATTTGATTCAACATTTGTCTTCCTTTGAACAGCAAACAGCAGAGAGAAATGACAATTTGACATCATTAAAAATGTATAGCGACTCAGGGGCCTTAGAGGCTTCCATTAGTAAATAGGGTCAAAAACTCACTCAAATGTGCACATACACAGACGTAGAGTTTTTTTTTTTTTTTTTCTGGCGGGGGTATCCAAAGCTGATATGTTTAAGGTTCAAGGATGAGGGCCTCTGAGATTCAGCTGTAATTTATTGTGAGATATTCAGCATCTGATCTCAGTGACAGTAGCCTCTGGCTTCGTTCATAAGAGCTAAAACGTCTCTCTTCTAACCCTGGGTGTGTGTATGTGTGCATGTGCATGTGCCTGTGCGTACATGCATGATTGCGAGCGTGTGCTTATTTTCTGGGTGTGTGTGCAAAGGTCGGACAGTGAGACTGCGAGGGTTGAATTCTCTGACATACATCAAACAACTGAAGACAGATGCCTGGACAGTATTAATCAAAACTTTCCCATTTCCTAAAGAATTAATCATTAAATAATTAATTTGGCAGCTACAGGCAGCAGTTAAAGGGGGCTTGTGCCTTCCCGCTGGTTAGAATTAGTCCTTGTCGAAAGGCTAGATTGATATATTTATTATTTATCAGATTAATCATGGCTAGAGACATTAGGATCCACTGTAGAGATCATACGAGTTATAGCATATAGGAGGGGGTGAGGCAGGACCGAATGAGAGAAAGAGAGAGACAGGCAGGTGGCAGCTGTGTGTGGTGATTACTGTGCAAGGTGGTCAAGGCTACACTAGTGGACCAGAACACACACACACACACACGCACACACGCACATCAACACAATCTAAAGAGTGAGTGGTGGGCAGGATGTGTGTGTAGCCCCGAGCGATTCTTGTTTCCAAAGCCAATGCAGCAGAATGGAGAATGGGGGGGAGGCAAAGATGTCATTGATCCAACGGCTTCACAGAGGTCAGGGCAGGTCCTGGGGTCATTTCTGTTCATGATAAATGTCTGGAGAATACCCCTGAGGGTGTGGTGACTGACCAGCTGATATCAAAACAAAACAATATCTGTCTCTCTCATTACCCCCATAACATCAGGCAGATTTGTTTTGAGTTTTTTTCACATAATGTGACTCTTTTAGTTTAGGTTGTCAAGCAGATGGCAAAATAAAAGTAACTACACTTCCTCTGAAAACACATCTATACTGCCGTGGATATTTAGTACAGTTGATTGAACTGTTTAAATGTCTGTTATGCATACTGTGTGTGATTCGTTCAAGAACTTCTCACAGAGAAATAAAAAATCGTATAAAGCCAAAAATATTGTTTAAATACATCTTGTCAGCAAAAGTCAAAGTGTATATACAGTAAACAAAAAAAGATTGTTGGTAGGCAATTGTGGCATATATTTCCTTTATTAACAACTTTATAATTACTTGTGCATCAACATAAGCTGCTATGTAAATTTCCTCTCGCAAGGGTACTTTTTTAATACCATCCAACTTGCGAACAAAACCTTTTCCTCTGGTTGCAGCATTTGAAGTGATGTGACAACCTCTTCAGTCATGACAGAAAGCTTGGAATCATTTAATTTGCTCCAAACCGTTACACTATCCCCAGTAACTGGCATGTCTCTGCCACATTATACAATACCGTGACATCATAATTAGTGACCAGTGGTTTAAGAAAGATGGTACAAATGTTAACACACACTAACTATTTTAGTATTCTTAGAGATAGGGCCCCTTTTGCCTGTTTGTGGATATGCATAACTTCCTAAAAATGCTACCCAGTTTGAGAAACCACGTAAGTGTGCACAAAGTGCAGAAGTCAACTGTGAGTAGCCCCCATGTTGTTTAAATAGTTTTATCCAGAAAATAAAGGAAAGTAGTTTGCTAAGTCAGATACTTTGACTACATTAGGATTTTAAGTAATCAGAAAGAAAACACAGATGTCCTGTGCATCATCTATTCAGTACATAACATTATGTTGAAGTTTTATACATTGACAACTGACTGTCTTCACCTGAAAAACAATTGGTGTTAATGTTATCCTAACACAGACTTTTCAATTTTATTTATCATAACAACGTTATCTCAGGGAACTTATTCCCTGATAAACAAAATAACTTTGTTATTATATGGCGCTATATAAATAAAATTGAATTGAATTAAATTGAATTGAATTGAATTGAATTATTTGTATCCAGCAGGTTGTGACCAACTCTTGTGTATAGAAAGACCCAACATTCCCACCATGAGCAAGCACTAGGTGACAATGGCAAGGAAAAACTTAGAAGAGAGACTTTGTGTGTCCTCTCTGCTGCTATGCCACAGCAAAAAGTCTGGAGGAGGTTGGGATGAACAATGTCTGATTTCAAAACTGGAGCACCTGGTTCACTTCCCATCTCCTGATGGGATCTTTCCTTGATGTTGCAGGCAGTTTTAGATGCCTTGACTTACCCGTACATAGAGGTGGCAAATTAGATCATGCTTCTATGAGTTCTTTTTTTGAACCGTCATACTGGCCATTTTTGGAAGTCACTGACATGCAGTCTGTTTTGGAGAATGAGAATCTCCAAAACAGCCAGATCTTTTGTACAACCTGAACTGAGTAGAAGAGATTGGAGAAAGACAGGCACAACACTAAAACATGATACTGTAGATTTGGACTGATTGCTGCTCAAAATGTTTTTCATGTTTTTTTAAATTAGAACTATGTACACAATGCTTATGCCAATGTGACTTTTTTTTCTGGGGGGGGGGTACCTGCATATATAAATATGCAGGTTTGGGTTCATCCACAGCCATTCAGTTACTGCCTCTGAGCTGAGCCCGGTATGTTTAGTAGTCCTACAATAACATTTAAGCCAAACTCTTCAGTAATCAAGCTAAAAACTATAATTTTGTTGCAAGACTCTTGTGCCCGTGATGTCATGCCACACTTCCACAGGAGATGCATTTGAACTGTTCAGCACAGAAAGAAGCTGTACCTGCAACAACGTGTTAATTGAAGCGTAGAGAGTGAAATTACTATTCTACCCCATTCACCTTTCATCTCCTATCCATCCTTTCTTATCTCACAAATGGATCTGGCCAGCAAATTTAGAGGGGTAATTTGTACATCACAACACAGATACTGAGACGAAAAGTGAGAGGGCGCTCCCCGCGCTGTGCCGGCTCATACTCCTTTGCCAACACTATCAAAAACGGGTTCATGTCAGTGTGAAAAACCCATTTGTGTTCAAAAACAAAACACATCCTCGACTAATAAAGGGCTAACTCACTCAGTTATCACCAGCCATGCAAAGCAAGACCTCATCAAGAGGGCTGCTAGACCCAGGTCTCTTCTCTCTATTGGAAAGGAGGGCAGACGAGAGCACCGGGGGGGGGGGGGGGGGGGGGGTGGGGGGGGAGGAATAAAAGGTAGGAACTCAAAAAGGATACCCCTTTTGTGAAGGGGAAGAATCCATTTTGCGAGATGATTTGGCTTTAAATCTGCAGGGACTAACCCTTGACATGAAGTCATATTGTGTTGGAGTTTTAGCCCTAAATTCATACATCAATTATTTACTGTCAACGCCGATTGTATAAGTGTAGGAAATTACAAGGGATGGGTATTTTCTCTCAGGCAGAAAGAATGTGATACAGCGGATACACCCCACATAATGTGCCAGACCGGGTGTCCAAGGGAAGAATTATTTATGTATTAGAAAGCAGTGTGCTAGGGCAAAGGAAAAGGCAGACACATTATTTTAAACCTTTCATAACATGCATCAATATTTCAGCAGAAATAAATAAAGGATGGCAGGCTTGTTTGGAGGACAGCTGTAGCTCGCTCCGCTTGGCTAGCTTGGAGCAGGGGCTCTTGGGATACCACGCATACCTGCCCCCAGTAAAACCCCTCCATCTCTGTTTAATCATCCACTTAGAACAGGGTGACTGGAAGAGCTGTCAAGGTGAGCTCCTTCGACGGGAGAGGATGGATATATTGTGAGTCAGAAGTTAAAGGAGCTGGGAGGAGTCTCTTTATGTTTGGGAGACAAACATGTTGCTTTGTTCAGCTATGTCTTTCACTTTGGTTTGAAGTATAAGTCCATTCCCTTCAGTTACAATGCTGTAGTCTTCACTGTTTCTGTTCAACTAGGGAAAAATTCATTCTAAGAACAGGCAGGACACTGGGTGTTCTGAATGTAATTAATTGTTGCGGATGGGAGAAGAGAGTTAGTGAAACAGAAGTACAAAGTGAGAGAGAGTGAGCCCTCTAAATGACTTTTGCAGGTGATAAGTACAGTAGCCTTGATTCAGTGCAGAACAAGAGCTGCTGGCTGTGATTGCACAAATACCATAGCATCCAATTACATTTGGTCTTGATTACTTTAACGCTGATGCATGTTCCACAACTCACCTCTTGACAATTTTTAAGGCTTCACCAACTCAGTATCCCTGTTTTTGTTTATCAAGTTTGTAATTACTACAGAGTAATGTGTTGCTAACTCATTACATAACAGTCTCAAAAATTCTTGTAGACTAAAGGAAAACATTGGTGAGTTAATAGTCAAATTGATTACAATGCCATGTCTACCGTTTCTCTTTGCAACACAATCATTCTGTCCTTTGATTTGTTCCCCTGCATTTGGAAAAATCAATTCTCAGAGGACTGAGAGAGGGGGGCCCAGAGAGAGGCAGACAGAGAGTGAGAGAGCTTCTGTTGCAGGACAAGGTGTAATGTGTTCTATTACAATCCCAATTGAACCAGCAGGATGCTAAATTAAAGCTCATTTAAACGGCCCACCGCAGAGTGAATTCAAACCCAGGCTCCACGGCTGTTAGAAAGAAATGTGTGTGTGTGTGTGTGTGTGTGTGTGTGTGTGTGTGTGCAAATCAGACAGAGTTTGTCTCCCCCTGCCCACCTCACATGCATAAGGAGCCATAGGGCTGTGGGAATGAATGCCTTTTTTTTTCATGCTGACATCTTTTAAAGGTCAAAACTCTGCAAGGAAATGTAGAGAAAGGACAGCCAACACGAGCTGGATTCCGTCCTGTTTGTTTGACAGCTCAGTGCATTGGTTAGCTTCCGCAGGAAGAAGAGTTTTGCCAAGAGAGATGCATTTACATCATCGATTAGGCCCAAGTACCGCTGTAAATATCAAGTAACAACACAAGGGAGAGAATGTGACATTGCTCCTGTGATTTTACTGCATCTGTTACCTCAGCGGAGTAAAAGTAGCATGCTGTGTTTCAGATACTTTATAATTATTCACAGTGAAATTACAGCATAAATAGGAATGACAAAATAGGAGTAGAAAATCATTTGTCCTTGACTTGATAACCGTGATCATAGAATGGCCTGAAATGAATATGCACCTGTGCTCATTTTTATTTATTTAAGTTTTATCGTGGTATAAAGGAAGTGGATCTTGTTAGAAATCAAATGGAAGGGTACATGGTCCCACATATGTTAAAGTACACTGTAAACAGTTCCAAATCTAGTTGTTTGCTCCCTGTCATGGTGCAGTAAACCTTCTAGATGGAGATATTAGCATGTGTTGGCTCGTATTAATGTCCCATTAATCTATACTAGCACGGGTGTATTTAGTGTGACTGTGGTCCCGTCATCTTGTACAGACAAAGAAGTTTGTTCAACCATCAGAGAGAGGGAGGCCTGCTCGGCAGTTTGTCTCAGCAGCCACTCTCCCACACGTCAGTTGGATCACTGCTGCTTATCACAGGCAGAGGCAAGTCTTCTCTGAATATAAAACATTTGTACTACTCTGCCCTCTAGGGATTCTGTAAAGGCACCGAATCTCATTCCCCAACAACAAATGTTATCAAGGACCTTCTTCTGTGTCTGCTTTCTCTAGGGGTGCCACAATACACAGACTATCTGTAAGGCCCGACACCAGAGTGGATGTACTTCAAGGGAAATACGGTTAGACCACGATTCGTACTCTGAGTGTGTTTGCATGTGCGTGTATGTTTATTTTTGACAAGTTAACACATGTAGACTGACGCCCACTTGAGAATCGTAGCTGTTGCTGACGGATGCCTACTACACTGGCATTTACCCGTGTTTCTTTTTTTAAGAGTCTAGTACAACAAGAAGTGATGTCATTGAAACTGATAGGGATCAAAATGTAACATTTAGAAGTCAACTTAGACATTTTAGGAGATATGCCAGAAATAGGGAGAATCACAACATACCTACGTGTTTAAAGTTAACTTATCATCAGATTTTTTGTCAATATAAAGTGTTAAACATAGATATAGAGTAGAATACAAAATTAAAAGAAAAGTCAGCATGATTAACAGATTGACTAAGTTCTTTCTGTAGTGTCAGGCATTGCATCACAGCTCCATCAGGCTGCGCTAGGGAGAATGGATGGATGGTTTCTTCCCTCCTGGACACCTGAGGAGAATAAAAGGTGCCAGTTTGAGTCTTTCAGATCTTTACACCCTCCTCCAGTGCTGCTCTTCTCCTCACAATAAACTGTCCCTTTTTATACGTTTTCAGTTCACCCACTTATAATCTGGATGAGATAGCTTCCTCTCCATAGCTGGAAGCCGTATGACTCGTCTCTGCCTAGCTTTATCTCCATGTTCCTACAAGCCGGCTTGAATGGGCAAACCATTATCTCTGGGCTCACAAAGGAGCCAGACGTCCACATTCAAGATGTTCTATACATGATATATTGATCAATTCGCAGAGACTAATCACACTGTAATGAATGGAGAAGGGGACAGAGTTAATGTCTTCAGGGTTCATGCAAACTGCAAACTGCAAATGAAGCACTCAGTGACACAAAAGGTCTGGTCCGGTGAATTATAATTAGACCCCTGTCTCAATAAAAGTCAAGGGGTTGTTGCCCAGCCCTCTGCTTAATTTACTAACCACTCCAATGACAGCCTGAAGAAAAGGCTATGGTTAGTTGAGGGTAAGATGTTCAAGACTGTTGATATAATAGAAGCAAGCTTTGAGAGCGACATTAAGCTTTTATAGCTAACGGTTAGCTACTATTTTAGGATCATGCACATAAAAGTCCTTAATGAGTTGTTACTCACGGTTGAGCTTTATTGTTGAGTAGAGCCTCGCTAATAAATAATTGTGAAATGATCCAATTTCAGAGGCAGACAGTTTTTTCTCCATTCCTAAGGGCTTAAGGGAAGAACACAGAGGAGCGTGAGGAGTGGAGAGACGAGGCAAAGAGAGAAGAAAAAGAAGAGAGGTGCCAAAAACAAGATTAGCCTTTCAAACCCCTCTGAGTGGTGCTGCTTTCAAGCAAACAGCTGACTGTGCTGGAAACCATATCTTAAACACATGTTCACACAGAGGAGCGTTTTGCCTAACAAAACTGGTTGACAACCACTTTATTAACTTATTCACGAAAACAGAAGAAATTAAGCTCTAAAGAACAGAAGAACACTGCTGAACAAAGGTTTTCATCTTCTACACTGTAAAAAAATACTGTTGGAATGTTTCAAAAGCTTTTAAATGGAACTTAAATGACCAGAAAAAAATTCAAAAGATGCACATTTAGCCCCTGTTAGCTCTGTTAGCTCCCTCAAAATAATTGTGTTGTGCGCAGATGCAGGTATTACATGCACGAAAACCAAATAAGGAGAAAACAAGAGAAGGAAAAAAACATAGCATAACAAACAATCAACCAAAACAACAGTAAGAATGAAAATATAAACATTCTGAATATGACAATTTTAATTATATATTTGCACACAGACGTTGAGCAGTAATAAATAAGAACTTTAATTTGCACTGGCTGGCAACAAAGCTGATGAAGATGCATTATTATGCCTGTCATTTGTTTTGTTCATATCAGTACAATGACGTGCACAGTGGATACAACCCCAGGAATATATATTTCTGACTATTTCTGCAGATAAAAATCCCACATTAGGCTGTATGTAACTGCTGTGTCAGCTCTGCAGTCAAGTACCTTTTTATCAATACCAGTCAACACCTTTTAATCTTCTCCTCTTATTTATGAATAATGCTAAGTATATTACTCACTGACAACAAAACCTCGCCCCTCATTTTATTTTCCAGCAACTTCACAGCACGAGAGGCAATTTGTATCTTTCTATGCAGGCGCTCAGCTATACGTTTAGAAGCAGGAGGGGGGGCATCTGTAGGCATCTGATATGCTTGGGTTTAGTAGGTAAGACAATGGGGGCCTCTGGAGTAATGTGTGATTTTCTTTTCCTTCCAGAGGCCCCTGGAGTAATGTTGTGTGATTTTCCTTTTTCTTTATGGAAACCACTTGAGGCAAAGCCCACCTACAGCTCGATTTGCGAACATGCCTCTTTTTCTAATCTGCTGCCATTCATTGGGAGAGAGGACTAACAAAGATGACTTTTGACAACCTTAGAAATCAAACCGCAGCTGTCAGAGCTTTTCTTGAAGAAAAAAAACATAGAGGGAAAGGACCAGCCTACACAGTCAGCTCTCTTTACACTTACCCTCTTCACTTAGCCAACGCTTACACACACACAGAATCATTCCTAGAAGCCTTGTCCTTCCCTGCCTCTCCTTCTGCTGCTCAACAAGAACTTTTGCTGACACTTCCCTCTGAAAAGAGGGTAAAAAGGAGAGGAGGGAGAAAAAGTAAAGAGAGAGAGGGATGCAGAGAGCAGGTTGAGTGAGGACAGAAGTGACATAGATAGAAAGGGGGAGAAAAAGCAGCTAAAAGGATTAAATAGAGAATTAGCTCACGTTTCAGAGGCTTCACTTTGCTGATCTGGTGAGCATTTCAGTCAGAGAACCTCTATCCATCCCTTCGCTTGCCCTCCCTCCCTCCCACAATCCATCCCACCATCCATCCCACCCTCCACTCCTCCACTCTATTTTCCTGTCTCAATAGGTTGGTAGAATTAGTGAGACTCTTGGCAGCCACTCCGGGTGTCACTTCATGGGTTCACTAAGGGCACCGCTGCTTCTTTTCCTCAGGCTTGGGGTTGGGGAGACGATGAAATCTCTGTGCGGTTCAAGCGGAACAATGGCTGCTGTGCAAAAAACGTCATGCTTGGGGGTGGTGGCTTGTGAAAAACTATGTTGTTCTGGGGCCCCATGCTCCTTGAATAGATTTGTTAAAGCCCCTATGGTTGATTTATGCTAAACAGAGCACAGGCAGGAGGGAGAGGCCAAGGCAAGCCCAAGCCAGAACATCACTATTTTGTTAGCACCACGTCCACCCCCATCATGCAGTGCACACTTTGATGGTTTTTTGGGGGGGGAGATGCCCACTGAAACCCAAATCTCTCTCCCCCTCTCTTCTCTTTCCTCCCTGGTCCCTCCATCCTCCTCCTTCAGTTCCCCTCACTTCCCCTTTTCTTCTATTTCTGCCATGCAAAGATAATCAGGTTTATGTAAAGTATGTGTGCTCTTTTGACAGTCGGCGATACCTCATTAATTCAATCACACCAAGCACCATTGTTCCCAAAGTGTTTGAAATGCGTACCGGGGAAGGGGGCCTTTTTTAATCCTGTCAATCAATGTTAACATTTTTCTAGCTGTTGCCATGGCTGGGGCCAGAGTTCATGAAAACAGAGAATATGAGCCAACAAAACAAGAATAAAGACTTATTTGAGATTGGTCTTTTTAAAAGGACATCTACCATGCACAAAAACACGAGAAGCAAATGTAGACAAGTTTGGACACTATAGCGTGGCTGAGAGGGGGTGAGAGAAAAGAGCATTTGGAAACCAAACAGGCACCATAAAACCTTGACCCGGGAGGGCTCTGGGAAAAACCTGATGAATCGCTCTCCGGAAGGACCGTGGTTTTTCTCCTCCTGCGCATTCTCCAATAGCACAATGACTAATACATTTCAAGACATGACTCTAAGGGTTTCACATTGTTGTAATGCCCTGCTGGAATGCTGGTACTACACCATGAAAAAATAATAACTTAGCTTTGACTTTGATTGGAAGGATAAAGGTTGTATTTATATAATATGCTTTCTGGTTGGTCTGTTTCATAAAAAATCTAAAATATGTATGATATACCAGATAATAATAATCGTATAACACACTCATGTATTCACTCACATGTTGACACACAAGCCCACACACACATTTTACAACCAAGACAAATAGGCATGTCTGCCCTCTAGTTGCCACTAAGTCATTGACACTGTACTGTATATCCCACAGAGAAACAGCACACAAATAACTGAGTTTACACTGCCTTCCTGTCTGCTACAACATTGCAAATAAAATATTGGCTTTATTATAAATTCATAAGGTGACATTAACAGCAATTACACCTGATTTCTTAATAGTGTGGGCCCATAGCAACGTCATTGTAATTTTAAAAACAACTGCATAATTTAAATTTCCATAAATTTTACTACTATCATATATATTTTCTTTTTTTTCTGAATATAATTTTTGCTTCTTACTATGGTGCAAAACACTTTTAGAGGAGTCCTTATAGAATTGGGAAAGGACCAGATGTGCCACTGTTTTAATAACACGTAAGATAATGTTTGCTCAATTCAGATCATAATTTAGATCAAATTGTACATTGTAAAGTTTATAAATCAGCAGTTTTGTGGCCTTATCAGGAATAGAGAATAAATAGCTTCATGATTGATTTAAAAGTATCCTCACAACCCATACTGATTTATTGAATATGCATTCATACTGAGGAAACCAAAGATATTTTGATCCTATGCACCTGTCAGTAAGACTTTTTGCTGTGGAAAAAGTCTGTGATAATTGTTACCTAAATAATTCAGACTGAAATCAGACACACAGATCAAACACACATCCAGAAAAAAATATTCAACTGTCCACACACCAGTCTCATCAAACCTGTACAGACATGCAGCTAATCATTCAAATAACACAAAATCATGTTAGGGTGGAAAGTTCTAGTGTCGGGGAGATCCCGGTCCCTTCTTCTCTGTCCATTTACAACCTAATCTGTTGTGAGAATGTGAAAACGTAGAGTGAGAAGGAAGGCAGATTAAGCCATTGAAGCGCTGGGAGTGATTCCTACGCATCACTGATTCCTTTCAGGCCAATTTAAACACTGTTTGTTTATTAGTGTCTTACGCTCAGCATTAGCAGCCTAGCTTATCTCGGCACACACACAGAGTGGCACAATACGGCACTGTTCAAAGGCCAGATATGACCGCTTGCGTGTGTGTGTGTGTGTGTGTGTGTGGAAGCTCAGTTGTTCACGTCACTGCTCTGACCTTGTTTAAGTAGTCAAAGACCATGTGAGACACGAATTATTGTACACCGATGCTCTTATGCTTTGTGTAAACATGCTCAACACACCCGGTTGCAACACAGCCTCTGTGGCACTGACAAAAGACTTAAAGGTGCACAGAAGAGATTTGGTTTAAACTAATCTCTCTTCACTGTTTACCATATATGCATGGACATATCAGCTGCTGCTGCCATTGTTTGAGAAATACCTATGGTTTCTATATCTGATAATGGCCAGTGTAATCCCTTTTTCTCTCTTGACCCCCACCAACCCACCCTCCCTTTCTCTAACTCAGTCTCTACTTGCCACCCTTCTACTTCTCTGTCTCTGTCCATTTTTTAAATTTTATTCCATAAATTACCTCCCCTCCTTCTTTATTCCTGAAACAACAAACATTGTTGCCTTAATCTATCAGTAATAAACTACTGGCAGAATGGAATGCAAACCAATCTGTAAATTAAAATACAATTTTAGAAGGAATCACCAGTAAAATAAAATAAAAACAATATTTGCTTGGTTACTGCAAGGCCGTGTTGTAAAATATTTTACCATGTTTGAAAACTAATACATGAAATTACAGTAAGCACACGCAGACTCATACACACATTGTTGATCCCATTGTTAATTACTTTGTAAAAATTGTCTCCAACAAGTCCTTATCAGGCAGTGAGGGAATTTTCTTTCTTCTGACTTACACTATAATTCAGCGTGTCCCCATGTGAGGGAAACAGGGTGCCATCCTTCAGTGTTGCTTTCTTATACCTCTTTTTTATTGTTAGTCCTGCTAAATTTGGTAATATGGAATCTGTTAGCAGGACATGTAGCTGGACCTGTTGCATGTGTGTGTGTGTGTGTGTGTGTGTGTGTGTGTGTTTGTATGCTGCATGCTTCAAACCTTTCCGCACTTAAACATTTGTGTTACCATCTGTAACTGATATGATGAAATCTCTGTTCCATTTTCAAAATTGTAGCCTGGTGCCTTTCATTAATGTCCAGTCACACAACATCCTCTCGTTGGCTTCAAAAGCAGCACGTATAAAGTTAAATGGGGCAAAAGGAGGCCATTAATTTACTTGTAAGAATTATCCAATTCAAAGATGTGTTTTGATGAAAATATAATTTTGTGATTTGGAGGAAGTCTGTGCCTCTGCCAAATCCTATAACGTTTGAGTTAAGAAGTAGTTCAAGCAAAGCAAATAATGAAAGCATAGTTTCACTCTGCTAAATGGACATGTTTGTGTCAACAATAGCTTTGGGCTTATGACAGTCCTACTGCCTGAGAAGCGCTGGCACAGAATGAAAGGCCTATGTGGCAAGAGGTGTTTCATTTTTTGTTACACTCTGTATGTGCCTAAAAGTAAATCATGTTTTAGTAACCTCAGTCAATATATTGCAATTTTTTTAATTTAGATTTTCTTACCAAATGAAAGTAAAAGTTGTAGGAATACAGAGGCCAGCTGTTTAGATGACCATGCCACTATGTTTTAGCATAATTTGTAACATTTTCTGTATATTGTTTGGTGGGCTTACAACAAATTTGCAGTATACACTGCACTACTGATCTCTTTTGCTTTTGACTACTTCTGGTTTATCCCCCTTCTCTATTACAGACAGCTTCTTATACCACACTGGAGTTTTGCTGGTTTATAAAAGGTATACATGACTTTGCTGAATAATACATTATACAAATTAGTTTGTCTGAAGTTTGCAGAAGTCTCCAGTGTGATGTTATGCGGGCAAAAGGTCACAAGGAAGAGATTCCCAGAACAAAGCAGCGTGCTTCATTTTACAGTAAATATACTTAAAATGACTTCAAACAAAATAACCCATGATTGCATTGCTGTTCAGTAAACTCATGTTTTTTTTAACTTTGTGTCTTAGATACGATTAATTTTCAGGGCAGAAATATGTGCACCGCATGTAACAGACGAAAGCAATCTCTGCTGCAGAATCGGAGACATCTTCATTGTGTGAGTGAAGACAACATCCATCAACGTTGCATGAAAATAATTTGCCAGCTTTATTCAATCTACATACGTCTTCACCACCTCCCCCCCTTTGCTCTACCTCCAAAACTCACTCAGATGAGACGCCATGAGATTGTTATCTTGCCTCGCCTTTGTATGAAAATCAAATTGGGAATTGCTTTTTTCCTTGATTCACTTCCATGCAAACAAAGAAGTTGTTTTCTTATTTTCATGTAAATGTATTTTTTATAGGAGGCGACAAGTGTAATCAATCTTCCTCAAGACAAGGTAGGAGGGCCTGCCGAGGGGGGATTATTGGTGCTTAGTAGCCCGGGGATCATAAAACAAGGAAATTGAAAGTGATATTTAATTGACACTGCCATTTCCACTGCACACCGAAGTCTTGTACCCCCATTGCCACGTCTCTCCCACACGCCAGGCCATCTCGCTTGCCGCAGGTGAAGAGAGGGGAGGAAAGAACTCACCAGAGCAAATTTCCTTTCAAACCCTACTCTAGAACCCGGAGAGCAAGCTGTCAATCTCAGCAGACAGTGCTGTGAAATAGACAAGGAGGGGAAAGTTTTACGTTGAGAAAAATAGGTTTAAAATGTCACCTCATCGGAGTGGTGCACCATACTCTATTGAAGTGGAACATGGTTAACATTGTGTATTTATCTGTATAAATAACATAGTTGTATTCAGCTCTTCCCACACAGACAATAACAAATAATCTCAAGCGCTACACATACATGTATATAAAATAAAACCACAAAGAGGATAAATCCTGCTTTTAAATAAAGATTCTATATTTACTGCTTTTTATCTATGAAAGGACTAGATGACATACACACCAAATTCCTCTAAATCCCCTTCCCACCACCTCTGAAATGGTAGATCCTGTGTGTTTGTCACTTCCCACCACCAATTTCACCAATTAACACCCCATAAATTAATCAGCCTTCATTCAATTAGAACTGAGACAGTGTCTGGTCTCATGCAGCAATAAAAGGAGACAGAGTCGAGCAGAATTACTGCCTGAAAGATATTGACTCTGAAATGGAAAGTGACACTGTCTAATTGGAGTAACCTAATGAGATCAGAAGGTGTCTTTGTCCAGAGACTTGTAGTAGAATAGGCACTGGTCTCTGCCTCTCTGACCCCTGAATGGTGGCTTATGACCTGACCTATGGACTCACTGGAGGTGCCCTGTGTCAGCTTATTCCATGATAAATCTGATCATTAAACAAAGCCACCAATACAGAAAAAATATGACATAGGCAGCATCAACAAAAAGGTAATTTTATAAGTGTCCAAACATGTGCTGAGGGTTATCTGCTTTTGTGGTAGTTATTTTCTTTGTTTATAGTTGTTAAAAGTATATCTAATTTGCTAGGTGTCAGCTTGTCCATTTATTATTGATAACTTTATTGAAATAAGTAGTTATTTGATTATATCATCAATGGAGAGTAGCTATAGCCTGCTCAGAAACTCCCTACTCACAGTCACATGAGCCCACATTTACAGAAAAATATTGGCAACTTCATTTCTTCAAGGGAGAGGAGTTAAGTTTAGGTCTGTCCAAAATGTTTCTAGATTTGTTGCCAGGTGCTTACAAAAACAAAAATGCTAGCTAATGCTAGCCGTGGCTAACCAGCTAGCTAACGTGATAGCTCGTGTAAAGATTGTATGGCATAATGTTTATACATATGATAAAAACATGTCGGATTCCAGTTTTTTTATAAATCTTGATCAAATATGTAGCTTTATTTTGACTTGGTAGGGCAGTCATGATGGAACAAGATTTTTTTTTTTGCGTTGTCTATGCTCATTATGTTAGTTCTATATGTTGTAACATACACGTATAACATGGTTATATTCGTACCATCACTTATTCCATTGCAGCAGCAGCTATCCCCCCAGCCTGTCTGTCTGACAAGACGTATTTAAAGAGCTCGCTTCTGACCTACAGAGGCTTTAGGCAGGCTTTTGGGACAGGCAGCAATTGGTGTCAAAGAGAGGCCAAACGGCAATGATTTATAGCCGGGAAGATTTGACTGGCGAGAAGCTGCTGCTGCCACAATTACCTTTACTGCTAAACTCACACACTGACTACATGTTATTCTATCAGCTGCTGCCACTGCCACTGTCTTGCACACACACACACACACACACACACACACCCACACACTTTCTCTTTTTTTACAAGTGCTGTTCATGTTTGAGTGGTTGGGCCTCTGCGTCTTTGGCCTGCCTTGTCCACTTAAAAGGGCATTAATCAACGACTACTTTATAAATCAGGAGGTCCTTGCAGGCTCAAAGCGATTATGAGGTCAGGGCTCTGCAGAAGTACTTAACCAATTCCCAAACCCGCCCAGACTTGATATTTTGCTTCCTTGCGGCCAGGCGATACATCATCATTCTCCCACTGAGGCGTAATGGAACAGGCAGGGAGGGAGGACTGGATGTTAAGAAAAGGTAAAGAAGATGAGAGGAAGGCGATAGGGGGAGCAGATGGGAAATATTGGGGTATAAAGTGCTCCCTTCTTCACCCCTCTCTCCCACCACTGTCTCTCTGTTCTTTATCCCCCTTCACTCAGTCTCCAGCTCTCACTCTCTCCCTCTCTGCTGAAGTCCCTGGACACTTTGAGGGCACTTAACACCAGCCAGGGCCATTCATCCTGGCCTATGAGCACCCACAAATTGTTTCAGACAAAGCTGAGACAAATGGAAGATGTAGCTGTACTGTTCTGAATGTGGAAGCTCTGAGGGCCTTTGGGAAATACAGCCCTTTTGGCCTCCATCTGGTTTGACAGAACCAGGTAAAAAAGGATACAGGAGCTGCCTGGAAGATCAGTTGGCAAGAAAAAGGAAAAAACGGGGAGGAATAACGCAAAAGGGAAGAAGCAATGAGATTTGCAAAATATAGGGAGACAGAGGGGAGGTCAGCAGGAGGGAGAAAGTGTGAAGAAGAGGAACACAGTTTATCACAAATCACATATGAAGTCAGAGCTATAGACAATGAGAGACAGAAAAAGAGAGAGAAGAGCCCTTAACTAGAGGGCTGGAGGCTAATGCCCCCAGGGTAGTCTTTCCCTCATAAACACTGCCAGCACAAAATGGAGCCCATAAGTCAAGCTAAAAGGGCATGACTAGTGTAAGTGCACACTGTATTGAGAAACTGGAAGGGGCGAAGATGGTCTTAATACTTTCCTTTCATGTGTCTTTTTAGCAAGATTTGCATTATCCATGGCTTATAGTATGAGGCTGTAAACTGATTTGCTTTTTGATTTTCGAAAAATTCACAGTGAGTCACCCTGGAAGAAAAAGCAATATATTATTGCTTAGTCAGTTAAATAAATTGAGTGAGACAACATCCTGTCACTACTACTCCATCTAGAAACAAATCTAATAGAGGCCTGAGTGCCGCACCTTCGGTTACCTGTATAATGTCTAATTTAGCATCAAACAATGTCAGCCTGAGGAGACACACTGCAGTCCTTTTGATTTGAAAACAGAGGAGAGAATGAAGGGCAAAAGGAAGGGAGGAACAAAGTAGCAGGGAAAGAAGGAAAGAGGAAGCATGTAGGGGTGGAGAAAGGATGAACATGGAGAAGGAAGGAGGAAAGGAAGGGCTTCTTTTTCACCACTTCTTGAGTCAGACACTTGGTGCGGGTTTGACAGAGCAGGAGAGGCGCTGGACGTAAAGTGGAGAAGACAGTTTCCATTACCCCTGGCACCCACCGGAGAATAATTTGCTGAGGCTGGGTAAATTGTGATTTAAGAAGTGTAATGACGTGTAATAATCTTCTGTCACTGTTGTCAGTTAGTAGACAAGGCAGGTCTCCTCAGCAGGGGGAGGACTGTAGAGACAGAAAAACAAGAAGTTGGAAGCAATCCAAACAAATGAGAGGGGACATATTGTGTAATGTGGGAAGCGGCAACTACAATCAAATCAATTACTGGTGTATCAAAACAATAGTAAATGCTGTAGGAGAATGCAGGTGCTGGAGTTAGATTACAGTAGTAAGCCCAAATCAAAACGTATTGTATCACATATTTGAATTGATTTTTCATGAATGGTGTCAGAGAAACGAGGTCAGCTTCCCTGGTGACTGCTACAGTAAGCAGTTAAAATGGTTTCAAATAAACTGGAAATGACCCTTGTTGAAAATATCTCTGATGCTTAATCCCCCGTAAGCCAACCCAAGTTTGCCCTCAGCATCTTAAATCTATACTATCAAGTAAATATCTCTTACTTACTCTAGTTGTCCCGCTATAAGAAACAATAAAGTTGCATTGTATTGAATTTCATTGTAATTTCCTTAAGAAGCCAGTATAGAATTATTCTTGTGTTTAAAGAGGCTCATGTGCATGATATACATATAAATGTAATAAAGTAATTTGAGAGTCTGTATGGAGTGGGAGGTTTACTGTAGAATAGTGTCACTACCTATTACCTACTACTAACTAAATGGACTGTAATATTATTATATGTTTTGTTTGTTTTTCCTCATGTATAACAGTAATATAATTCCATTATTACAGTGGGTATTTGTGCATTCTCTTTAACCCTCTCAGGGTACACAGTATAAAATGCACAACAAAGTTATTCATGTCAGACAAAATGTCAACGTTTTATAAGGCAGTTATTTGATAGAAATGTTTTTTTTTTCAAAAAAAAAGTCAAAGCAAACTTATTGTTTTATAGTTTTATGATACAGCAAACATTTAGAAAAAGTTTTATGTCTGTTTCAAACTCATTGGTACTCCTTTCTGTTTTTATTTTAATTAAAAATGACTAAGAAAGGATGTCCTCAAAATTATGTGGACCCTTTATTATCCCAGTGCCCAACCCAACTTATGGGCATTCAACAAAGGAGTTTTATCTCTGACATATGTAATTTATGAAAAATAAAGCACCAGCCTCACTGTTATTAATGCCTCATCACAAGCTCCAATAGAGCAGGGAGTCGTGGGCTTTGAGTGATTATGTTATCACTTTTAGTGTATGTTTTGCATAGACGTGCACAGGTTTCAAAAAAGGAGACTCACTGAAAAGGGAAGGTAGACTCTGCAAATCTGAAACAGTATCTCACAATGGCTGCTTTTACAAGGATGCGCTATCTTAAAATACAAGGAGGCAAACTGTATTTCAAACACATGTAAAAGTTTTGATATTTGCAAATACTCTGCATTATATTCTAGTTTTCTTAAGACCTTAGGCAAACAAACATTGTTGACAAATAGTATATTCTAGTTTTTTTTTAAATCCCTAATAGAGAGGAGGCATCTTATTTGAAATATATAGATATGGAGGGGGAGTCTATTTCAAATATTTAATTCAGTTATCACTGAGAACATGTGGTGCCATATAATAATGTCACCAACAATCAGTGTAATGCAAAATGTATGCCTCATTTTTCTCTCTTCTTTTAGGAGGACTGCACCATGTAAGTACTTACAGTTACCATCAAATTAGCATTAATATATTTCAAGGCATGAAAAAGAAAACCCTATTTTGACTTTTTTTTTCAGCTCAGCAGATAACTGCATTGGGCATACATATGTTTATCACAGTACTATCTCTATTACAAGTCGCTTAACAGGAATGCATAATGTATTCATGCAGAGCACAAAAAGCCATAAATCAAAATGAAAATGAAATGTATTACATTGCAGCACAGTGACTAAGCGGCGGTGACAAGACTAATTCAACATCTTTTATGGTCAAAGGCTTGGGTTTCTGCTATTCTGTATTACACATTTGCTAAATTACAAGAACAAGCCCTGCCTCCTTTTGTCTTACTTTATCCTCCCTATAATATATTCTTCTCTCTCTTTCTCTCTATCTCTGTCTGTCTCTCTGTCCTGCTTCGGAAACCAAAGTTGTTTGATCATAAATTGTTGAAGTGCAATGACTTGTCTCCTCCACTTTCACTCAGTGGTCGTAGTAGTAGCAAGAGCAGATTAAAAAGTCTGCCACACTACCCAACCGGTCTCAGCATACCATTAGCATATATATGAGATTTGAGACATTTTCTAATATTCTCCAGCAGGACTCATCTGTCATGGCCTGGTGATGAATTATAAAATGCTTGTTTGGGTGTGAGGGAGCTGGAGAAGTGGCAGTGTGCCTCCCCTCCTTCTCCTTACTTCTATAACCTTTACAATGCCTGTGTAAAAGGGGGGGCAATGTTAGGACAAATCAACAAAAAAGGAGTTTTATGCATGTTATTACCTTTGCCATTAATCTATATGTGTGGGAACTGGTAACAGCTCCTATGTCACTAAGTTACAGGAGACTGCAGACAGGAGATGGTTGCACTGCCTGTCCTTGGATCTTCTTGTTGTTAAAACCAGCAATCAGCCGGAAGAAATCAAAGGAAACTGTCAACGTCATATAAAGACATTGATCAAATTCTGAGAATTGTAGAGGATATTGGTACAGACTCTCTTATAATCAGATTTAGAATCAGAAATACTTTATTAATCCCAGAAGGGAAATTGCTTTTTGATACAGTTACAATGCTCAATAAAGTTATTGAAAAAAGAATAATAAACAGTAGAAAATAGAGGGTGTAGAGGT